>VZRO01003713.1:608371-759910 GCA_013397915.1 Daphoenositta chrysoptera
GAAAAAAAAAGAAAAAAAAAAGAAAAAATGTTCCTCTGCAATAGAGGGTGTGTTTTCATTTAGTGTGATAGTTCATCCTTAGGCTGTTATCCAGAAACAACCTTCCTTCAACCACCTGACTCAAGAAGATCTTTTGTATCCCAAAGGTAAAAAGCTTGACATATCATATTGTCTTTGGCGAGGTCACCTGTCTTTATTCACACTGTTACAAGTACTCAGCGGACAGATTTTGTAATAAATATGTTGTAGCAAAATTTTCCTAAAGCCAAGCACACACCCATGGGAGTGATGGAGTCATCCTGTGGACCCAGGGATTTCCAGATGGTTTTTGCTTTGATCTTTGCTTCTTTTTAATTTTTTATTTATGGTGTTTGTCTTTGATACTAATCACTGAAAAATTAAATTTTATAATTTTATACTCTGTAACAAAAATAGGAGTTGGTAAGAGAATGAGATTTGGTTATACTGAGTAGTTTAACCCTCTTAAAGGATGAAAAGTTAAATGCTAAATAAAGAAACGTGCTCAGAAATTGTACTGTGTTCACACAGACTGATTTGAGAATCCTGGTCTTTCTAGTTAGGCAAAACAGTTCAAAAGAGAGATTTTCATTAAATGTTATGTACATGTAAATGCTCTCTTGATTAGGTACTACATGAAATTAGCAGACAATTTCATAGATAGCAGCTGAAGTGCAGAGGGAAAAAAACCCCCAAGAGGCACTTACCTTCTGAGACTACAGGAAAAAACAAACACAAGTGGATTCCAGGGAACTGCATTTTCACGGCAGTCTCCTTTCTTCTGAGATACAAGATATGTCTGCAATATCTGCGTGTCTGCAGCACTTCTCTGCTTGATAGTGCAGACGCAGGTGACTTTGGGTTGAGGTGGAAGACCAAGTGAGGGGTTTACAGTCCCTGCTGAGCTCTGCGCTGCTGGGGTTACGCCGTGTGGCTGCCACAGGTCCCAGTGACTACCGAGGGCTCACGTATGGGGGGCTGCTGGGATGGGGAATGCAGACCTGACCTGTAGGCCATCCTTTCTGCTGACATTTCTAATCTGTTGATCAGGTGAAAGTTCTGTGTGGATCTGCCAGGCCTTGTCTTCAGTGGCAGAGGGATGTTCTACTTTTATCCGCTTAACTTCTTGACATAAACTCTAGAAAAGATTGAATATAAAAAGGACAGTTTAGCAGCAGTTAAAATGAATGCAGTATTGGTACCTGGGGCTTTTTTCTCAACCAGTTGCATGCTAAGGTAGAACCTCTAAAGCCTTGTCTTTACTGGGGAGTCATAATGAGGGCACTTGCCTAATCTGGTGCTCTGTACACACGCTGTCTTTTGGTGTGAAGACAAAAATGACAAGATGTGCACAAGTAGAATACAAGAGCAGAAGGAAAAAAAAAGGCAAGATGTGGTTTATTTCCTAACTACTTTGTAACTACACAATCTTACTGAGACAAAAATATTTTTTTGCAAAGGAGAGTGAAAAACTACAGAAGTAACTGAGGCAAGATCAAATAGTGATCTTGCATCAGCATTTTCTAGCTAACAGTTGCTGAATATGACCTACACGTGTTGTGACTTGTGTAAAACATTTTTTAGCTTAACTTTCCTATTCATAAGTTCTGGCTGCAAAAAAAGCCTGCACTATTCCCTTCCCTTAATATTGTCTTTCTTCCTGACACACTCTCTTGTGTTTGGCAAACCACTTTTTTAAACACACAGAGTCATCTCTATGTGTTTTATAGAGTACAATATACTTGCACATCAACAGGAAATTCTATAGGAGACTATGATTTTAATACAGTGCAGTGGCATTAGCAGCTTCTCAGACTGGCACTTGACGCTTTAATTCATTTTTTCTTGCTTTTTGTTTCTATTACTTAATAAAAATACGCCCTATCAAAGTGTATTTATTGGAATGCCATCAAGGCACTTCTTATTTGCAGCATTTTCAGTAGTTTATTATCATAATGTTATTCACAAATATTATCATATTTATTATTCATATTATCATATGAAAACCTATTTTGCATTTATCTCAGTAGATGCTGGTATCCAGCTTTAGTGTTCTATTTTATGGGTTTTCCCAAGTTCGTGTGTGTGCCAGGTGCTGGAAAAGCCAATACAAAGACAGGTCTTTGCCCTGTTACACATCCTCAGCAACAGAGGTCAGTAAGGAAAGGAGTTCACAGATAAGCAGTCGCATACATCTGCTCTGAGCAGCCACAATAATTTTGTTATTGTTGCAGCTTTTTAATACATATTTCACTGGTGAAATTTTGAACTGATAAATCTTTTTCGTAAGATGATGGGAGGGCACTGTGTGTTAAGCTGAAGTTTGTAACCCCTACCATTTTATGAATAAAAGTGACAAGAAAACTCTTGCCTCACTCAATAAAATGATCAATCACAACGGTGATTTACCAATTTCATATGTCTTTATCTACATCAAGGTTCCCTCTAGGAACATGTGCTGTATCAGTCAGTGAGAAATGTAGTGCAGATACTGGATAGAAATGCAGTTTCCCACAAAAATGCATTTGACCTAGAAATGGATTATAGGGCAATTTAGTGATTGGGAATGTAGTATTATTGTGAAATATTATAGCTTTTATTCACATATTTGTTGCCATGTTTTCTGGTCATGAGCAGCTTATGTAAGAACGGTGTAATGATTGTAAATGGAGTTCAGGAAGGGGGTCAGAATCGCTGCAGTCTCTTCCTGCTACACAGCACCTGATATCACCTCTATTTGCAAATTCAGTATAATGACTCATAAGCACAGGAAGCCATAAACAAAAAGGCAAAAAAGGGGGCCCTTGGAGTGTACCATGAAAATATCAGGAATTACAATTTCTATCCTGTTGTGATGTCTGTCTTAAGGATTATATTAATAATATCAGTAGTAAGACTAATGTAGTAACAGTACAATACAGTAATATACAGTACTATATATACAGTAATGTCTGTCTCCAGGTATGCAGAGCATCCAGAAGGATTCATCTTGTGTAACTTTGGAAGTTTACACTGCAGTGGGTGCTCCTAGTACACTGTTCATCAGGCCAGGTTTAGATGTTTGCTTTGGGATGATACAACTTGTGTTATGACAGCAAATTGGTTAAAATAAAGTCTAGAAAACTACTTCAGATGTAGAAGCAAATACAACAGGTATGCAAAGATTGGTAAAAGGAATCTCATCTCCAGGGCTAATTGCCATCTCTATAGAGTTTCCTAATCAGCCCTCCATAGTTTCCTAATCTCTCTTCTTGTAAGCTTTCAAAAATCCTGGTAGTTGTTTTATGTATTGGCACCTTTATATTTTGGATATGGGTAAGGAGGTGAGCAAACTTCACCTAAATCTCCTGGGGATCTCAATTCATTAATTGTGCTCTTGATTTCACATGTTGCAGATGGCCAACATAAGCACAACTACCATAATTTTCCTTTTTAAAAGTGCAGTTGAAGAGAGCATTCAAACTTAGCTTAAACACTCTGGATACTCTGGTGGTGACAAGTAAGTAATTTTTAGGATTTATAACAATTTGTTTTCTCATCCTAAATAGAGACTCATCAACATAATATACATTAATATGGAAATACATCAATAGTTAAATACACCATTGCATCTATTTGTCTGGTTCCACTTGGTAGCTTCGAGTTTTTGTCGTCAGGACAGAATAATTGCTATAGTAATTCTAAGAAAAATTATTGGTGAAAGTTGTGGGAAAGGAGTCAATCTATAAAGAACAGGAACCGGTGCCTAGTGTTACAAGGTGTATTGAAATGTATCTGTTACCTTAAATTTGCTTATAATAATAAGACCCAAGAGTATCTGCTTGCTTTAAAGAGAAGGCAGAGCACTAGTCGTGTTACTCAGCAGTCTTGAGGACTAGCTCTGTGTGAATAGTAGTCGTAGTTTAATGTTAGTTTCTAAATTATGCCATAGATGTTTAGAAGACACCTTTTACAACTTTACAACTTTGAGATTCCAGAAAGCTCATTTTTAATGTCCTCATCTTGCTCTTTTCCTAAATTACTTCAGTGATATTGGTAATAAATTTGATTTTAGTCAAATGGACAGATCTGTGGGATGTTTTGCTGAATACTATATGAACATGCATACGTTCATATGCATGTGCATTCTCCTACACTTAGCACAATATTTGAATGAGTGCTGGTATGTGTAATCCATTGTCCTCTGTATAAAAATATTTTCAAGCCTAGATGAGTGGAATGGTTTTCTATAAATCCAATTAGTGCATCTTGTTGTTTCTATAGTTATGCAAATATATTGCATCTTTACTCTAAACAATGTCTTGCACAAAGTTATGTTGAGATTGGATCACTCATAGCACCTAAGCACTATTATGTGATCATCCTTTATCAAGCAGTGTAATGTGTTTTATTCATATGTGTGGTGTGGTAGGTATAAATGTTTCTTCATTATAATGTGTGGGCCCAGTATTAGCCAGTAAGAACAATGTATTATGTAAAAACTAAGAAGAGTCTTTTAAAAATGTCTACTGTATTATCCAAAGGAATTAGCATTTGCTAGATTGCCACTCAGCCAAGGTTTTACAAGAGTTATTGTCATTTTGATTTTCGGATGAGTCATTTGGTACATTGCCCCCAAAGGCACCTCATTATGATTCAGTGCACAGCAGATAAAATTGCTTAGGCTTTCGGGGCTCCATGGAAAGAGAGTGGGGGTTGCAGTGGCTCAGCGTTGTGAAGCAGCAGCATTGTGCTTAATTGACACCTTTGATGTAGCCCTAAGACAGCACCTGCACCTCCCACTGCTGCTCTGAAGACGTCAGCCTTACGCAGAAAAGGCTTCTGCTTATGAATTCTGCATCGCATTCAGCTCACTCTGTGAGCAGCCCCAGCTATCCTTAACTAATCCCATTGCTTCTCAGTTTGCCTACAGCTTGGCTTAGTACAGAGCAGGAATTTTGCTGCTTGCTCTTATCAGGTTAAGCAGTCAGATTTTGTCCATGTTAGAACTCATAGAAGGTAAGTCAAATGCCTTGTTGATATCCTTAGTATGTAAATATTCTCCTAAGATTCAGAATCTGGGAATCTGGTTGTCTGTTCTTTTTATCCTAGCACTTACAAATGCGGACTGTGATAGAACAGCAGCTTGTTTAAGAATATTTACATGTATATGTGATACACGCTTCGTAGTGTTTCTGTCAGTGCTTCAGTGTGAATATTATTGATAGCCTCTCGTGTGATTACTTTGTAGTAGAATTCTGTCCTCTGCTGGCATTGTTTTGTTAATTTATTGGATAATGTCATATGCATGTGAAGATGCTTCTAAAGAGAGAGGCACCGACATATGTGAAGAAACTTGCTTATTTGAGAAAGTGATGCTTTCCTGTAAGTCAGACTGGAGGAGTTATATCCAATACATTTGCCTCTAGAAAGCCCTTCTGGATTAAGTCTGAGGTGATGTTTGGGTCAGATAGTATTGCAAAAATCTCTTCAAATGATTGAGTGAAGAAAAGCAAGCAGCTGATTTGTTCTTGCAAGCAATACTGTGTTTTATTTTTAGAGGGTAGCTCTCCAAGCACTAGTTAAATGGAATGAAAAGGTTTATATACTGTGTCTTGTAAGGTTAACAAAGCACTTTGTTTCCCATTACTTTCAAGTACAGGAACAATATAGTTCAAGAAAACATGATCATGTTCTCTGCCATTGACTAAAGTCTTTTCAGGTTTTTTCATTATTTGCTTTCACTCTGTATAAAAAATTGTCTCCATGAGCCAAAACTCTAAGGAAATAATACTTTTTTGAATTACCTTATTTTAATGTTTAAAACATTAAGCAAAAGCAAATGAATCTGTTTAAAAAATTGGAAAAAAAAATGATTTAACTATTTTTTTTCCTTTAATAATGCCGTGTATTTATTTTTTTTTCAATTTTTTGTCCTTTTAGTGAATGGAACCCCTGGTAGCCAGCTTTCTACTCCCCGCTCTGGGAAGTCTCCAAGCCCATCTCCCACCAGCCCAGGAAGCCTACGGAAACAGAGGGTAAGGAAATAAGGAAACTGGTTTCTGAGCATGGCTGGGAAGAATCCAGCATAGCCATTATCCAATAGCCTTCTCCCTTCTGATCCCTTGAGTGCATGTACAGCCATAGGGTGGAAGAACCTGGCTACAATCCTTGTGTTTGTAAAACCCCCTGAAGTGAAATACAACTGTTCTGTGTCTGTCAAAATGCTAAGTATACCGGGAACTGGTTTATCGTTGAGGGACAAAACAGGGGTTATCTCTCTCCTTTTTTACAAAACTTTTTGTTTGTTTGTTTTACTTGCTTTTTCCAAATGTTTCACAACTGAAGGAAAATGTTCATGTTTTCAAAGGAATCTCTTTTGTTCCTATCTCGCTGTGGGTATATGCCACTTGCACAGCCTACAGACTGCTTTGATTTTGAAGCAAGGTGAAGGAATGCACTGTGGAATTTAGCTGTGATATCACAGTCTTGTGCAGTGAAGATACTATCAGCACCAAGGCAACGTGAGACTTGTCAGTCACTTTCCTGGACAAGAGTTGATAGTAGCTGTAGGTTCCCCCTAGTTATCCTGTATGGAATCTACATTCCTTCCTATGGAGGAATCTACAATATTCCTAAGCATCCAGAACTAAGCTAGTGCCTATGTTACTGCTGTAACCCTCTGATGAAATATTACTCGTTCAACCCAAAAGCTCCACATGCCGATTTAATTAATTGTATCTGTTTAAAAGCAATAGGACAGATGTCTACATATTTTCTGCCATTTTCTAAACTGTGGTCAGTTCTCAATGAAAGCATCCCTAAGGCAGTACTCTGTATCTCAGACTTGTTTATAAACAGAGTTTGAACACATGCTTTTTCTGCCTTTTCAGTTTTTAAATAAAGACATAATTTGTGTCTCTCAAAATAAGAGGATTATGTACAAAATTGGCAGTGCTTGACTTTAGGGGCTGGTGCAGACCTGATTCCCCAGATACCCAGAGCAGGAATAGCTGTAGCATGGCACAACTTCCTTCTAGCCTGCGGACCCTTCTTCACGTCTGCTGTATTCCAGGGAGCTGAGGGGTTGTGCATGCCAACGCCTTACCTCCATCTGGGACACAGCTATGGGTTTCTGCCGTGACTTGTTTACAGACACGGGAGCCGACTGTGATCTTGCAGTGTAGGGACAGCCAGGGAGCAGCAGCTTGGAGCCTCAGGGTAGTGCCATGGTTTTCATCATCCGATACACAGAGAGTAAAGAGGCAAGTTCCAGTGGGTTAGCTGGTGCTAAAATCTTCTTGAATGCAATGTCTTCCCCACCTGTTTGTTCTCTCTCTCAAGGCTTCTTAATGAATCATTAATAAGTCACTGAAGAGGGAACAAAGAGTCTTCCAAATGAATTATACATTGGTGATGTGAGGGCGTGTGTTTAGATGGATGATACCAGTTTACATTGGATTTGCATTTGCTGTAAGGCTGTCTCTTTTCATGGGTAACTTTCCTAAACTTTCTTTCTCACCACTGATGCTTCGCTCTCCACAGTGAAGAAATGTTTTTCTGCTAACGTTTGTGGATGGGTGAGTGGGAACCATGTGATCAGCACCATTAGACACAAGGGGTTTCTAGGCACAAGATTTCTGACTTTCAAATGTGAAGAGGAGAGCAGATGGGCTTCTTTTTATGTGTAAGTGTAATAGGATCACCCAGTGGCAGTATTATGGATGCAAAGTGCTATGCAGCGGTAACAACATCAGACTGCTAACTGTAGAGAAAATAAATATTGAAGCAAACTACAGGAGAGATAAGACATTGTTAGGGAGTTGAATTCTCTTCTCCGATATTCATATTCAGGCCCTGTGACCTCAGTAGGGGACCTTTCATGCTTGTCTGGCTTTATTTTAGACAGATTAATTTTTTTTACCTGATGAAACATGGAATATATTCATGTAAAATAGATTGCAATCATGTAAAATGCATTGCAATAATATTATTTAGGTTACAAAATCAACTTCTCAGAAGTTCAGGGATGGAAACTTTATACTCAGTCTGAGAATTTATTTCATCTGCTTTCATGTTTTACTTGTGAAGTGATTGAGCTAGAAATTCAGTGTAAAAACATATGATTGTGTCATTAAAGTTTCTAATGTGCATGCCAATGAGTAAATTAGACATTAAGCAGTGCTTACGAATCATAAGTTCATTGTTAGCGGTGTAAATGATGTTCTGTTTAGTTTTAGTACTGTCTTCTGTGTGTTGTTTAAAAATTTAAATTTTACTTAGGTGAGAGGTGATTTTATGTTCCATGTTGTCATAAACCAAATTGGAACCCAAAGCCTTTTGTTTTGTCTTCAGCGGCTTCAGCTGCAGGGCTGACAAGCCAGCTGCAGGATGAGGTTTATTCCCTAGAAGGTTGTTGAAGTGCTGGTATCACGTGATAGACATACAAGGGAGAAGAGATGGGTTTAAGGTCCCCTCTTGTCCCCAGTGTTGAGAGGTGAGGTGTTCCTAGCGTTGGCTGCTGTAGCCATGATCTGGGGTTGGCGGTGATGGTTGGGTTTCTGACTGGTCTGTCTTTCCCTCTTTGCCTGCTGTTTGAGGGAGCTACTGCTTTAGAACTGAAACAAGATGCTGGGTCCTGGGAACACCAGCTCAGACGTAATTTGGGGTTTTTGTGCCTCTCTCTGTGCAGCTAGAGTTAGAGGAGTTCCTGTTCTCTCATGCCATCAGGTACGTGGGATGCCAGTGGTAGGTACTGGGTCTGGAAGGCGATAGGAACCTTTCCTCCAGCCTAGGCTGGTTCCCCTTGACTTAACCAGTCAACCAGCTCTTCAGCATCCTCATCCCGTGCTATGAGGGACTTGCAGGCTTGGGACATCAAAATACTGAGGGGTTTAGGCAGGCTGCCAGTGTTTTTCCTGGGAAGTACAGGTGAGACTAAGTCCTGCTTTTGAATCTAGATGCACCAAAGCAAGGTACTTCCACAAAAGGAGGATCTGTTCCTGGGAATAGTAAAGACCTGTGGAGTGCATTAGGCAGCTTAAAATAGGGATTAATCATCTTACTTACTGACATTTCATCACTCATCTTTTTAAGAAATAAATTCTGGCCTTTGAATGAAGGCTTTCCATTGATGTAAATAAAGCCAAAAATGCTGCTGTGGTACATACTCAGGAAAACAGTACTCTTGTAAACCTATAGATAAAATTTTGTACCCTCAAAAGCCAGAATATAAAAAGATAAAGTTTATTCTTTCTCATTTGCATATGTATGTGGCTGAGTTGTCTCCAGAAATTCAGAAATCAGCGAAAGTTATATTTTTAAAATCTTGTGCGAAACTCAAGCTATATTTGAAGAAAGTAAGATTTGAAGGATTAATTTCATGGGTGTAATTCACGAATTTGAAAGTGAACTAGGAACAATTTATCAGCTATCTTAGCTAACTGTCAACCAATTTTCAGCTTCTGAATATTTTAACTAGCAGGCTGTGTGCTATAGTTATGCTTTCTTGCAGTTTAATTATTTCTTTAGTCTTAAATAGGAAATTAAGATTAAAGTTTTTAAATTGTTATGAACGTAACTTCTTTTTTCCAGAGGATTAATACACATGAAATTCATGTTTATAGCAGTTTGAGGGAGAGTTAAGCACACAGATGTAGTTCCTACTGCAACAGAGGGCAGTTAATCATGCAGACCCAAAAGAGTGACATGGTATTTGAAAAATTTTTAAAATATTTTTTCTATGTCCCTGGAGATTGCAACCTATAGAATAAAATAAAGTTAGATTTAAGGTACCTCTTGACTGATTAGATGGGTTGGATTCTATGTATATAAGGATTTTTTGAGTTGTATGTAGCCAAGAAGTCTGAATCATTCGGCAGTTTTTGTCTTCTTATAAATCTATACAAAATAATAAATAGATTCTCCTCATAATTTCAAGAAGCACAGCTCTCTGGCTAATTATAGGCAAGGAAAATTCTTTCAGAAAGAAAAACTTTAAGGCTCGAAAGTATTTAAAAACAGGTGAAAAAGCAGAGAAAATGACATCAAAATCTTGTAAATGATTTTGCTTTAAAGCAATCATAGAGTTATTAAAATAAACACAAAAATATTCTCTAAATATTAAAAGTCAGAAACATCTTCTTGGTCAGTTTCAAATGCATATTTTTTTACATTCAGAAGCAAGAGCAGTCACCTGGGAGATACTGTTCAAAAGTTTGGGGTGCTACCCTCTCTAGCAAATCAAAAGATTTTGTTTTCTGTACTATGTATTAGAAATTCCCAAACTGTATATTCTCAAAGGAAATTTTAATAATTAACTAACTAGTTAGTATTCAGAATAAGATGGTCTTATCTGTTTAAAATTCTTCTCTTGTCTAGATTGTTCACAACAAAATAGAAATGTATTTAAGATCTGATTTTCACTCTGCCAGTCTAATGTCTTCTACTGTGTGTATACACGCCCATTGGCAGAATACATGCAGAATAAGCATTCTAGTGAATCAGTACCCCCTTTAAGGTACTTCAATCCCTTTTACATCATGCCTGCAAGTAAAATATGAACCTGCATAGATTATTGAGATCCTTGTAAATTTGAAATTTGTGAAGCATTCATTTTAGCTGGTCCTTTTTTGTAGTATAGCTTTCCAATTTGTTCATTTCTTGTCTCAGTTATCTTACTGTGACTAAAAAAAGCAAAACAAATCCATCCAAGGTAAAGCAGGCTCCATCAGCTTTCCCATTCTCATGTTTTCTTGTATTTTGTCTCTCAGGTTTTTTTGTTGCAATTTGTTCATATATTTTATAAGGAAAGGATCCCCCAAAACACCTTAGAGATATCAGAGAATGACTATGAGATGTGCTGGGCACCTGCCCAACCAGAACACCTCTGAACCATCACTTATGCTTAATTCACCTTAAAAAGACAGTGCCCTGTGCTCTACCACTTCTCTTTTCTGAACTTCCATTCTGTGCTGCTGTTTGTCTCCATGAGGACTGTAGTGCTGTGTAGGTGGGATAGGGCAGTGTATCATCCCACAACACCTCTGGCACTCGAGGATTATCTGATCCGTCAGGGGATCAGAGTGTGTGGAGAGTGAAGTGGATCTGCACACTCAGACCCTGCTGTCGTGAGCCGGTTGCTTGGCTACCGACAGAGAGAGACGGTGATGGGGGGACAAGTGCAGAACACGCTGTCTTTTTGTACACACACACGGACACAGAGGAACTGTGGAAAAGGGATACCATCCTCAGTGCAACACAGGCGACAGCAATATTCAGTGCCAGCAGCCCAGGGCTCAAATGTTGCTGGATCCATGCTGTATCACCAGTGGGTGGCAAGTTTTTATTACCTTATATAAGATAAGCACTTTGCCACACTGCCACTGCAAATCAAAAGGGAAATATATTCCCTTAGAGATTAAATTAATGTTTCCAAGTTTCCAAAGCATTAGGAGACTCTCCAGAAGAGACAAATATTGTTTGAATAGTGTTTAATAGGAAAGACTCACAGAAAAAAATAATTGCCTCTGAGAATATGCTGTACATTGAAACTTTATTTACTAGCCATCTATTTTTTGATTAAGAAATAATAATATGACATTAAGGCAACAATATGAGTATATAGAATGTGTATTTTGTGTTAAACAATGTCTTCTGGTCCACAGTAACAGAAAGAATATAAGACAGTTGCAGTGCAACAAATCCAACACAATAAACAAATCTATACTGCACTTCATCTTACAGGACCTGTACCGCCCACTCTCTTCGGATGATATGGATTCAGTAGGAGACTCAGTGTAAAAGAGAAAATGGAACAATGTTTATGGTTTGTGATTTGATGAAGGTTTAACATTTTTAAAGAAAATAGCTGCTAATTTACAGTAATAGTGAATCGCACAAAAGGGTTTTGCATATTTAATATTAACAACATGGGGCCAAATTAATTCTAGTGTGTGGGGGTATTTTTTGGCTTTATCACTGCATTTTTAATGCAAGAATTTGTAATGAATGAGCCATTGAATATGTCCATCAAATCCAGAACAGCATTGTGCATACTTAAAGGCACAAAGATTGGATAAGGTGCATATAACGCACAAATCCATAGTGGGCACATTTATGAATAGCACTATTTTTATCATCTAAGGTACTGATTATATGTTCTGTTTTTGCCATATACATCTTTATTCATTTTGGTATGAACAGTTAATGAGTACTTTGCTTTTACCAACGAATAGGTAAAATGCAGAGAAAAAAACCTGCCATATTAAACTGCTTGCACCGCGCTGTCTGATCCCAACATGCACACTTGGAACACTCTAAGTTTAGTCTTTTTATCTAACTGAAAAAGAAAGTGAAGAAATCCTGTGTGGTCACAGGACAAAAGTAAATTCTTTCAAAGCAGTATTTAAATTCTCTTCACTGCGTTGCCATCTGATGACTGTAAACAGAAGAGTGTTCACAGGCATTATGAATGTTTTACCTGGCAAGAGCTGTTAATGCTGATCATCCATGTGTTGCAAGTAAATATGGACAGATTTCTGACCGAGGAAATACAAGGGCCTGCTGGCTAGCAGCGTCATCTGACATACATATGATGACACCTTTTGGAAAAATATATTTTGCCTGAGAAAGTAATTTATTATTTTCACTTATGTTAAGAACAGGAACATCATTTTTTATTTGCTATAAGAAGACATTCTGTGCATTTTAAAAAGAAAGCCCACAGAGATGGTGATACTGTAAATCATCCTCCCATTGACCTAATTTTTCTGTTTTTGCAGTATCTAGAGGTGCTCTTTTTGTACAGCATGAATATGCAAAACTCCTTTAGTGTTAAAGTAGGTCGCGCATTATAACCAGTTGCTTAACAAATATCTACTAATTTTTGTTTGTTTTCTGCTGCTTTATTGTGAGAATCTTAGTCTACTTAATTTACATAATAGCAATATTTCCCATCATATGTTGTATTTATGCCCATAGTGTAGTGATCACACACTTTTACAGTCTTATACCTTTCTTTTCATTTTCTCAAATACTAATGATTTAAGAATAAGAAATCAGTGTGTTTCTGATTCTCAACAAAAATCTATAGAGATTATATTTTTGAGCTACTTAGTGATGATTTAATATATTTTGAAATCAGGAAAATTTACTTAATTGAAGAAAAAGTTTAGCTGCCACATGCCAACTTGTAAATGCAGTGAAATAATTCCTTTAGACTGATTTGTCCCTAATAAAATTCAGCAGATGGAAACTATTGGCATGTGATGTTACGACTTCACTGTATCAACATAATTTTCTTTACAGAGGATATTTGCAAAAAGAAATAAAAGGGCAGCAGAATACAAAACTTACCTTCTCTGTTTCCAATACTTGGTTCCAGTATCACCTGGAGAGAAAGTCATTGATCTGGCAGTTCTGCTGAAGCAGTCAGGTCATTCCCTTTTGAAATGCATGTTTTGCCATTCCTGCTTCAGACTTCAATCTAAAACTGTTCCCAGCCATAAGAACAGTCCATCCCTCACCCCATACCCTACTCCTAAGGCTGCCCTGTTCCACTGAAAAAGTTCACAGCTGTGAAGTTCGCTGCATTTTCAGCTGTTATGAGGGAATGTCTTTGCAAAATGTATTACTTGATCCTGAGAAAAGCATATTATATAAAGGTGCATTGGGATAATTTTCCAAAAATTCAGGCAACTCGACCAGATTGAACAAAATACTTACTGACATTTTGAAAATTGTTTTTTCCTGTAAAGAAAATAAATTCCAGGAATTTTATTTTTCTTCTCGTCTCCCATATAGGCTACTGCTGCTATAGGCAGTTTATTAAGAATGTTTGTTCTGCACAGGGAGCACAGATTGCCAGCAAACCCAAATCCCATGGCTTTGCTTAGCTGTGGAAAAGAAAAATGGACCTTATATCAGTAATTGTTATCATAGTGAGTTCTCCATCAAGACTGTTTTAAAAAAGAATATGCTAGTCCATAACGTTTAATCATTTCAACATATGACTTGTATTAAGGGGCTATTCAGAGGCAAGACGTATCATTAATATTTCATTTAAGGAATGAAAGTCCCTTAGAGATTGAAAAGGTACACTGTTTATAGACTTTGAGATCCTTTTTTGAATGGAATGTAATTCCCATTATACATGAGCAGAAATGAAACGTTTCTTTTGAGCAAGACCAGAAGGTTTCAGTTTATGGGTGAAACTGAAATTGTGTTCCTTGATGCCGTAGTTCTGCTTGCAACAGCACAGGTTTTAGTTTGTTCCTAGATTTCATCAACTGCATTAAATAATGGAATAGCTTAAGCAACTTTATAGTGTTTGAACCTCTGATAGTTCTCTGTATGCTGCATTATTTGTGCCTACTCTAAGGTGATTATGATGTAGCTAAAGAGTCTTGTATAGATTGTGAAAGCTTTGCTTCCCTTTGAGCTTTATGAATACTTGTGATTATTTCTCTAATGCTTTCTGCAACTTTGTTTTGTTTTTTTCTAAATCTCTTTTCTTCTTTTGTGCAACAAGCAGTTCACATGTGAAGCACAGAACGTGTATGTTTATATTTACACGCACGCACACACGTACATAGATTAATGGCTTTGGAACCCATGCGCTGTTACGTCACTTTTGTGACTTTAAACCAATAAGTGGGGAAAATGTTTTAACAGGAGGATGCTCGTCTGGTGGGATTCACTACAGCTCTGTCAAAGTCGGTGGAGCTGCAACAACCAGTACTTGCTGAGCAGCTACCCCAAGGAATTCTGTATAATTTTAAGAGATCACATCTACCAACAAGGGCTAAGTTCAAACTGACCAGAAGTTAGTGGCAAACCCACTACTGACTCCATGGTGGGAAGGATAGAACCTTACGCACAAATACATACACACAGACAAAACATTAATCCTAATTTGAAATTTGAAGTTTGAAATTGTATTCTTTTGACATGTTCAGTCTTATGCCTCCTCTTGAACTCTACTGTTCGGCAGTGCATTAAGTCATGCAAAATTAGATGTTCTTTTGTTGAAGTCAGTAAAATCTGTAACATTCATTATGAAATGTGAAAATTGCTTTCCAATTTGTAAAATAATTCAGCAACAGCACGTTATATTTAGTTATTTTTCTCTTCACAAATCATTTTCACAGGGCATATTTGGCTGAAAGATGGAAATTCTGGGATATTAATATTGTGGCTATAAAGGTATAGTATAAGAAAGGATATGTAATGTTCAACAGCCTAGAAGAACAACTGGATTGTGATTGTGTGGAGTAAAAATTGAGATAAATAATAGTGTTTTCTTCTGCAGTTTCATAATTCACACTACAGTGTGAACTTTATATGGTGCATATGTTACAAAAACTGCACTCTGAATGTAAAATGAATTCACAGTGATATAGAAAAGAACCTCTGATCAACTCAAGTTTACTGTTTCTGTCACAAATGCAGAGAAATGAACAGACAGAAAATCTTTATGGTGCTAAATTACCTCATCACTTGATGAACGCATAGATTAATGTTGTCTGTGCTTTTTCTTGTATCCAATTAATGGTGTGCAACCAAATACAAGATTGGTTTTTATTTAATCTTCACTTTCAGTTCTATCTGCTAGTGACAAGAGCTCGTAACTATGAGTGATGAACAGTAACTTTAAGAAGCACAGCCAGCAATACCTTTACGTGCAGAGCAAAGCAAGCAAAGTGGCTGTCACCCTCTTTGGAAACGGGTGCGCTTCCTTCCCCCAGGAAAGCCCTTCCATACAGAAAGCAGGGTCTGCTGAGCAGGGCAGGGGCTGCTCTGAGCTGTGCCCGCTGCCACGGCCATTTCGGCAGGCTCAGTTTGGCTCTCTGCAGCTGGGGGCTGCTGCCCGGCCGGCTGAGCGCCCCGGGTCCCCGCGGCAGGCAGGGGGTGTGGGTGACACCCGCGCTGTGTCCCCAGACCTGGGCGCAGGGCAGGACACCCGCGGTGCACACGCGCTCCTGCGCGGTTCTGTGTCCGTGATCGCGCATGGGGACCACACTCCCGTTGGCTTCGATTAACCCTCGGCAGTGAAGCGTGGAGAAAGCTGTACTATATTTAGCGTGTACTTGTTGTCCGATGTTACATGGGGTAATTAGGTTGTGGTTTGCCCTGCAATACAGTGTTTTGGAATTTGGACTCTAGTGAAAGAGGAGCTAACAGTGTTTGTGCTAAGGCCTCTTCATTTTCTTAGTTGCACTATGATATTGTAAATATTGGCACATTTACAACATAAGTTTAAGATTTTACAAAGTTATGCATACAATTATTTTTTTTAATGAAAAGTGCTTGGGTATTTGCTTTTGAAATTATACCATTTTTGTATCAATGTGATGCAGGAAACCAAAAAGAAAGCTGTTGATTTATCAACAAAAAATGTAAAACTTGGAAAATAAACGCCGATGAATGTTTTATTTCTTTTAATCAGCTGAAGAAAATCACCTTCATTTTTGTGCCATTGGTTCATCATACTGTATTGTACTGGTGTTTCATATTTGACCGTGTCATCCTGGTTGCAATTTGTTATTTTGCTAGATTTAACATTAATGTAGATTATTGCAAGTGATGTAATAAATATATATTAAAAATACACACTGTTCAGAGAATTTATTTTGGAAACATGATTAACAGGCTTTAACAAAATACTTGCATCTGGTATTGCTTGTTCATTTTGGATCAACATTGTCCATCTAACCTTAGTGTAAGCATGTGGGATTCGAGCATCCTAATGGGTTCCTTTAAACAGTAGATGCATGCAGTGTCTTTTTTTAGTAATAAACTCTGGGCTTTAGCGTGTAGATACAAAAAATCCTGCAGGGAGGAATTTGGTTTGTAGTGGGTGTTGTGAAGACAGTAAATATAACTGCCTTGAATTGCTTATGGGTAACTTTGTGTGCACATGATGGGACAGATTTGAAGTATGAAGTGGGGCATTAGTAGAATATCCAAAGCAAGGTACCAGCTCCCTACCAACAGCTCAGCCCCAGCAGCACTTCTGCTAAGACAAGTATTAGGAAAATACGCTTGTGAAAAGCTAATAGTAAGGAAACATACCTGGTGTATTTTAAAAGAAGTACCTAATTTTCTGATACATCTTTCCACTCTTTAAGAATGCACGTCCATAGCCTAGTTTTATTTCTTGTTTGGCAGGAGTGGGGGAAGAGAGATGTTACAATTTCTGACAGGTCATCTGCCAGCCTGATGCTTCAGCTGATATTCATACAGTTTTCTGGAGGGAACTGTGGGCCTGATAAAAGTTCTAGTTTTGAAATGCTCTTGGTTGCTGGTAAATAGGTCTGCCTAAAAAAAGGTGTTCACACATAGAAAGGAAACAATATGGTAGAAATTGGGGAGAGTGGAAACAAAATAGTTGAGGTTTCTGCCTGTACCAAGAAACAGTTAAAAATACCAGGAGAGCTTTTAAAATGCAACTAAACAGTTTAAAGTAAAGTGGTTATTTCACTGTGCCCTTAATTAGGTGAAAGAAATAAGAACCTACTTTTGGTTGGTGGCTTTTCAATTTTTATTCTGTAGTTGAATGGAAAATTTTACCTGTGTATAACTTTAGAAGAGGTAAAAGGAAACCTTCACATTGCATCACTGCACATGTAACTTTTTTTATTAACCACAATAAGGATACAGAAATGACAGTAATAACTTCCAATACCATGAATCTGATTTTTTTTTTTTAATATCATCAGTCTTTTCTGAATGATGCCAAGGGCTGAGTGAGCCTAGAGTTTGAATTATGGCTCAACTTTAAAAGCAGCTGTTAGGAACTAGTGGAGGTTAGATTTAAATTTATTGTTAAATACCATGTAGGAAACGATATTGGTCTTTCTGAATTGTCTTGTTACACAAATCAAATGAGTGTATAAGCATCCAACGCTGCAGCTTAGTAAGGGGATCTTAATAAAAGTGCTTCAAGCTTACACATTTAACTTCAGTCTGTTAGCTCCATTTCCTTGCAAGCTCTCACATTTGTCCCTCCATCCCTCAAAGAAGAAAACCAACACAAGACCTGATAATGTGCCAGATAATTGTTTGTGTCATTCAAACTTTTTTCCAAGCTGTGTAAATCCTGAATTACACAAATGAACAACAACAACAACAAAAATCACTTGCCTCTGTAGGGCCTCTCTTAAGTCGAGTGTCTAACAAAACAGGGCAGGATGGAGAATTGTGAATAAGTTTGTAAGCAGGTTTGCATACATTTTTTTACTGTTCCTTTCCAGATGAAAGAGTTTATAAATAAATTTGAATCTGATGTGCCTGTTTAGTACAGTATCCAAACTGGAAAAAAAAACCAATTGCATCATTTATCTTTCTATACATTGAACTCCATTAGGTTCCATTCTTTCAGCATGAAGATTGTGGATTTCATGTTTCTTCATTAAGTAATTTTTTTTGCCAACTCTGTACTGTTTACATGAAAGCTTTTTCCCCTGTCTCAGCTGGCTGGGCAAAAAAATGTAAGGTTAAACAAAAGAAAATCAAAAACATTTTTCATTGGATGTAGTTGGGAAAGGGAATTTAAGTGTAACCCTTTGCTTCTCTCTAAGTTGAATAATAAAAAAAAATCAGTTTATCTTCTTAAAAGTTACATCAAAATATATTACTTTACTATCTTAAACCAGCTGTCCTCTGCTTTTGTTCTCTGGTGATGTACCATTTTGCTGTTCATTGACTCACTTACTTCTTGCTTAACACTGTTACATATTACAGGAATTTTTTGATCCCTTCAAAGTCTTTCAAAGTTAGTACCTGCACTGGATGTCTTTATTTTACAGTTGTTCATGACCATCTTTAGGCAAAGGAACTGAGTCTGTCAAGTCATGACAGCTACCTTGCACAGGTTTTTTTATAACCAGACTCAACACTAGTATGGGCTCCAAAAGAGATGAGAGTGGTGGTGTAACTTCTTAGTTTTGGTTTTAACTATTTTTCCATACAGAGTTGAACTTCATCTTACACATACTACTGATGTGCTTATCTTTTTGTATTTTTTTTTTTTTTTTTAGTTCTGTAGAGTTCTTTGGAATAGGGACAATCTTAGGAGGCATAATTTAGAGACATTAATGATTCTCTTCTCCTGAGCCTCCTTCCTGAACTTAGACTTTGTTTACTGATTTTATTCCTCACTTCATTAAGCCCGTTTCTAAAAGAGTAGAACTCTGCATGAGATCCAAACTTAGCGTTACACCTGTGTGCTTTTCTGTTACTCACATTTCATCCAGATGCTTCCTTCATGCTAGAAAAATACAAAGGAATCCATTGTTGAGAGACTTTGTAGAGTCCACATGTGCTAATAAAGGTTTTGAGAGGTTTAGAAAACAGAATGCAGTGTTTGGGGTTTAAGATTCAGGAATCTGAATTGCACTAATAAACTTCCTAGTCATACTTGTTTAAGTCTCTTTTCATAACTGCTGACACTATAGTCCACAAGAATAATTCCTACTGTTTAGTGGGATTTTGAGATTAATTTAGGACAAAGGTAAGTATCAGGACAGAGACATTACAGTAATTTTCATTTTGCTGCTTTTTTTTTTCATGAATTTAGCACAGTTTCCACTGAGATACCAACTATTTACCAAACAGTTGCTAGATAAATCTCCCAGTGAGACATGGCTGAAACTCTATAGCGCTAATGTTTCCATTCACGTCAGTGAGGTGTGTGGTGTGCTGGCCATCTGTTATATGAACCTGAATAGGATCTGAAATCCTTACACCAAAGACCTGATTTTTTTATGCCATCGCTTTTATGAAGGTGTGCCATAAAACTGGCCATGTGCTGGCAACCTGTGCAACTGGACCCTTTTAAATCTGTGTAAAAGCGATGACATTCCAAGCACCTCAGCATCTCTTAAAATTAAAACAGCTAATTGCATTAAAGTCTGTGTGTTGAAGAGATTATACTCTTGCTTAGGGTTTCTTTCTCCCCCCTCCCCATCTGCAAGATCCCTGATGGGGTCCACATCTGTGAGAGCAGCAGCGTGCACGACAGCCTGCCTCACGATTGGCAAGCCAACTGGAAGGAACGCTGAGACCCACAAGGATTGCTGGACCCGCAGGGCTTTCAGCTTGTGAGAACAGCGAGCTAATTAAAGCCTAAATAAATGAAATGTCCTTCTAGCTGAAGTAAAGATAAATAAATAAATGCCTGCGTGTTGTTGAAGAGGACTGAATAAAGACAAAAATATTTGTGTCATGTTTATCCAGTAATGTCTCTTTAATTGTGAAAGGAGGGCCGCCAGCAGACTTGGTGAATGTATGCAAATGTCCAGTTCCTGATTTATTTTCAATCTGTTGCTTTAATAGGAGGGGTTCAGCAAAGGTAATGAAAAGTATGTTTTTATGTATTTTTCAATAATTATTTTAAGCTTTAAAAGTCTCAGTGTGTATTTTTAGCACATCTTCCTGGCTACTGCTTCTTTGTCACTGGCAAGTTCTGCTTCTGCCTCCATGCCAATGCTTTGCAGGCAGATGTCACCCAAGGGGCTGTATGCTTTGTTTGCAGACCAGGGGTATGGTATACACTACTAATACATCATTTCAGTTCTTCTTCAGTTAACAAATATCATCTTAACCTTCCCGTCTTTATATGGTGTCAGTAAGAAAAGAAATAGAGCCACTTAAAACATCAGTATGAGATCAAGTTTTTCCTTTAAATTTTCTACAGATCACCTTTTTTTTTTCAGTCTATTAGACTAAGCCTAGATTACATACATATTTAAGGAGTTTGCCTAAGACATATTTGGGAGTCAATTTAATTTCAGTCACGTGTAGACCATCAAGATTATTTGTATTTAAATTGAAGCACTTGCTAAAGTGCTTTGTTGAAATGGGCCTTTGAAGATGTCTAATTTTAGAAGGACTGAACAATCGCATTTCTCAGCTAGGCCTTGTTTTAAGGTCCTGGAAACATTAAGTCCTCAAATAATAATTTGAGTGTCTCTAGGCACCCATTCTGAGAAGATGTGGCCGCTGAGTTAGGTCTCGATTTTCACATCTCCCATTCTCACAGATGAGAGCAATGAGTGCAAAACTGTAAAGAAACCATCAGGGTTCTAAAGAAAGCTACAGTGCTATGCAGTCAGCAGCCTTGACCTAACATCTACTTAAAAGTGTAATCTCACTATTTAAAGTGCAAAAAATGAAAAAAAGTAGCTGTTTAATAATCTGTTGAAAATCTAGCACTAGCCTTTTTGGGTTTGTACTCCTTAAAAGTTGTAATGATTCATTCCTGATCGTAGAAGTAACAAATATCAAACATATTTAAATTGTAATTCCTTTCAGAAAATACTGTGGAGTGGGAAAATAAGTATGAAATTGGATGCCCATTCTAGGAAAACAAACAAACACAGCAGAATGAGTAGAGAGAACATGTTTTTCTGCTTATTTTACAAGCAGGACTGTAAAGGAAACAATTCTCTCATTACATGTGTATAAAAATAGGCTTTGAGACTGACTTCTCCAGGCATGAGAACTCCTAGCATTTCCCCGTTACCTTGATCCACATCTGCTCATTTGTTCAAAAATGAACCAGAGGTAAGTTTTTACTGAGATGTCATGCAGAGTTTAGCACAGGAATAGCACATATATAAACACGTCCTGACCATGAAACAAGGGCAGCAATATCTTAGCAAACTGCATAAAATCACTCAGTGCTGACTTCTGTTGTCAAGAGGCAACAAAAACAGTCCAAAAACTGATTAATGCATTCTTCAATTCTGGTCAAACCTCAGAAGAAATACTTGGCTGGATGAAAAGAGGGAGCTGGGGTTGATTAAAGGAAACAAGGGCAAAGAATCTCATGGTAGATGGGATGTGCAAGCTCTCAGGATTATTTACTGAAAAATAGGCCAAGTTCAGACTTTGTCTAAGTCATCTGACCTTAGTCTTCTTGTGGAAGAAATTAAAAGTTATTCTGTTCAAATGAACTCAGCACACTGGCCAGCTTTTAAGTCTGCTGACTGCCTTTTCCCCGGCACAGTACTCAGCAAATACACAAACTGCTGCAACTTCAGTTACTCTTGATCCAGTCATCAGCTGTGTCCTGCAGTGTCACGAGAGAGATAATTCCAAAATATCTGTATTTAATTTGTAAAGTGGATTGGCACCATGATTGTGGGCATCTAAAATCCTTGCAAACACTAATAAGGAAGTGATAGTGTTAGTTACACAAGGTACATCCTGCAGTCTATTTAATATATGGACTGAAGAAGATAATGAAATACGGCAGCAATTTCATCATGTGAATAATGTGAACCCAAGAAAGTTTTGGTTTTGAAAATCCTCTGAATATTTTTCACTTAAGTTGCAATAAAAGGACCTGAGGAAAAGCTCGGTTTGGCTTTAAGTTTGAAGGGCCACCATTACATTTATAGCTTCTTCTGATTTCCTCTGAAGATAGGATAATCCTGAAGACGTGTTTGTGTAATCATTACACACCACAGGATAAAAGTTGCTGGTGAAATCCAGTCCATCTCAAGTGTCTGTGTAGTTTCATCCATCCAGATGCATGATGAAGCAGTTTTCCTAAAGTGCATGCCTGAAGTCCATAGGTAACTGATAGGCATTGATAGGTGCTTTGGAAGGCTTCCCTGGTGAGATCCTGCCTCCTATACTTCCAGCATCCAAGGTGGGTGGTACAAGTTTCCTTTTAGGGACCATAGAGACACCATCCTCCTGCCATCAGCTGTACAGACAAGCTCAGAGAACTGCAGGACAAGTACTAGAAACAGAGTACAAGTACAGAGTCATTGCCTCAAGTGAGCTACCCCCTCTCAAATCCCTTTATGAAACAACAACCATTATTCACCCTGACATTTTCTTTTGTCCATACATAACCATAGTGATTTCTCCCTTCTAGAACAAAACTGGGGAGGATTTCAACAGAGGAAGGTTTGTAAAAGTGGGGAATTCTGCCCATAACACAGCCAACTACAGACGTACGTTCCTCTAGTGCCTGCTGCGTTAATAGGGTCTCTGAGAACACGGTCTCCTGCCTGCAGAGGGCAGACGGCTCCTCAGTTTTCCCTGCCAAAATGTGTGTGGAATAGGGAGAAACTAATGGAGCATACATCACAGTATTCTTGCGTGCACATTGCTGCACTTGATGGATCAAGGATCTCTCCGGTAATGTGAGGTTACCAAAAGCGTAATTTCAGTGGAAAAATTTGGACACTTTCCAAGCATCCACGTATCCCTCCACTGAAGTAAATTGATACTTTATATAGGGAACACTGAAGCCTCTCTGGGACATGTGTTCAGCAGGAATGTGCTGTGGGTATTCGTGCTTCTTAAAAATCATCTGTTTTCATTTGTGTCTCCATTTCCAGAGCTCCCAACACAGTGGCTCCTCTACCTCATTAGCATCCACCAAAGTTTGCAGCTCTATGGATGAAAATGATGGCCCTGCAGAAGGTAACATTTGGAGGCTGACATTTCAAAGCAGTCAGTGTAGTGACAACAGCAGCTGTGTAGGAAATGAGTCATTCTTCCTGCTGGAGAAGGTGGGAGCACTGCAGGCTGGATGATTTTCCGTGAGGAAGCTCCTCAGCCTTAGCAAACCAGTTAGGTTCACTCTGGATCAGATTTGATCTGGACATCACTCTTCAGGGGAATTTTTATTGCAGAATACTTTAGATATTATTTCTGCAAGCAACACAGTGCTGACTGGCTCATTTCAGTATTTTTGCCTCATCTGTCAAGGTTCTAAAGAACACACTGCAGCTCTGGGTCTTTAGAAAGTCTTACTCTATGCAAAGGCTTCGAGCAAGTTGGCTAAGGGACAGGGTCTGCTCGAGCACTGCCGGCTCACATGCACATCTACCTACGTGTGTGTGTGTCTGTGCTCCTGTTGGAGAATAACTCTTCGTGCTGCCTGTGAACTCAGACAAACCCCAGCCTCCTTGTGTCCTAACATCCACTTTTGAAACTCAACTGGAACAAAGGACAGAGAAATACACAGTTAAATGCACTGTCTTAAAGAGTGTAAACACAATCACATTTCTGAGAGGCTTTTTTTTTTTTACATTACAGTATTTATATAGCAGTTTGTATCAGCTGCAGTTTACAGGCAGCTTTTAGAGGCATGTTAGGTATTTGTAACACTATTTCAAATACATTTAAAAATAATGGTACAGGAATGAGCACTAAAACACATTAAACTACAAGCTTTTTGTATGATTAGACACTGTGTAATGCAATTTTACCTAAACATCTGGTACCCAGGTTGCATGCGAGGTAGTATTATTGAGAACATTTGTTTAAAAACTAAATATTTAATATTGGGGGATGGGGAGAACTAGCACTTAGCACATGAGGAGTTTTATGGATGTCTCAGTTTACAGGATGTAATAAAATAAGTGCTTGAGTGTTGGGCTTCTTTGGTACATATATTTAATCATGCTGTGTCAAGGAGTTCCAGCCCTTTTTGGAGGCTGGTCTGCGCTTGTGCAGATCACAGTGGCCTTTTCATAATTAAAAAAATACTATTTCGGTTTTGTCTTGGGGGCATATTGCAATGGCAATGGTAAATTATATCACACTCAAATGGTGGTATGTTTGAGACCCCAGAAATCTTATTTTTCATTACTGTATCTGCATGAAACCTGTTGAGTATATACAATGTCAGCAGCATGGTTTCACTGTACAGTAAGTGAGATAGTGACTGAATGGTTTCCAGGCTCCTAAACCGTGGACTTAAAATGCATGTTATGTGCAACATCTGTGTTTCCTTCACTAACAATAAAAATGTACTAATGATTCTTTCAGAAGTGTTGGAGGAAGGTTTCCAGGTTCCAGCATCGATAGCAGAGCGATATAAAGTTGGAAGGACTATAGGAGACGGAAACTTTGCTATTGTGAAGGAGTGTATAGAAAGGTGAGGAGGATAAGATGCTTATTACTGTAAAAAATAATCATTAATGTCATGCTTTTTCCAGATCATATCTTTATTTGTAGAATACAGTAATGTAATTAGGTAATGTCTCAATGCCAGATGGAAAAACTAATGTCCTCTCAAGTGAAAAAAAGAGTGAGTTCAAGGGGCAATCTGTGAATTTAATTCTTTGTGGGGTTTATATGGATTTTTTTTTCTGCTGCAGTCCGCATGATTTTTCCAGTTCCTTGACTTAAATCTTTCTTGTTGCACTGAAATAACACCTTTTCATGCATTATGTTCTTGCAATTCTCCTTTTACATTAAACCAGTGGAACATTTCACACATAGGAGCTCTCTGTAACAATGTCAGGAAGTTCCATGTTTGTGGTGTAGTGGCAATGGTCAGTTTATGTACAAAGAGCTAACTTTGGATCTATTCTGCCATCTGACACTGAGGTGTAGCCTCTTCCATGTTTATTTTTAATTAAATGGACATCTAACTCCTGCTTGCCTGCTTTGTGCCATCATATTTGCTCCTTCCAATTTTATCATCCTCACTGCAGGCACCAAAATCTAACTTCTTCAATGACCTTTACTGGTAAGAGATGAAAGCAGTCATTGATTTTAGACATCTACTCCAGACTAGAGAAATCACAAGTCACCTCAAATGTCAATTTTGCTGAAAATGTCCAGGTTGACAGTTCATGTGTCTATTTCCAAATCTGGTCAGGTTTGAACTGGCTCTATTCAACCTTAAGAGTGTAAAATATAGGGAAACAAAAATAAATGCTCTAAGCAGACCTGTGTCTGGCTTTTGGTGGTATTGTTAAAAACAGGAGAATATGGGATGTAAAGGACAGAAGGTATTTCACCTGTATGGGAAATTATTGTAAGATTGCTCATGCTAGATAGTAGCAGTGCAGACAAAGCAAAAAGCTGCCAAAGATGGAGATGTCCAAAAGAGAGAACAATAGAGATGTCAGGGTTTGAGAATGAAATTTCATGAGTTAAGTTTTCTATCCCCTATTGCCGTATCCCAGAGTGGAGACTGTTACAGAAGACTTTAAACACACCTTTGGGCTCAAAGAAAAATCTTCTGCACTTTAGCCTGTAAGAATACAACATAAACCCTGGAGAGTGAGATTAAATCTCATGACAGACAATGATAAATTAGCTTGGCTGGTTTTAAACTAGTCTTCTTGGAAAAATACAGGTCCACCTCTGCATCCAAAAGCACAGCTTGGAGATGATGAAGACAGCTGTTGGGGGAAAGGGTAAGAGTGGATTTCGTGTCAGCTGACAGTGTGCTTGTGGGACTTGGCCAAAACTCTGAAGAAGCCTTTAGTGCTCTGCCAGAGTGAGTTCATGGTGGAGCTGGTCATCCAGAGGGCGATAGCTGTTCAGGTCAGACTCAGGGTCTGAACACTAAACTGTATGGAAACCTAAAGGAAGCAAAGCAAAACAGTGTGAAAGAAAGAAAGCACTGTACAACCCTATGGAGGGGCATGACTGATGAAAAAGGTGGCTGAAAACACATAACTAAGAAAAGAGAAAAATACAGCTAAAGGTAAAGTGAATAGTGTCTGGGAAAATCAGATAAGAAGCTAAAATAAAGAAAGGTTGTGGTTTTAATAAACTCATTCAGCTGAAAATGCCATTTGTGCTGAGAGACAGTACAAATGTGCTAGTGTACATGTCACAATTCTTTCTTAAGCTGAGAGAAAATACATTAACAAAATTAAATATAGTCCCATCACACTTAAAAATAACACTGATTACAATATCCTTGAGAGCTTGAATGAAAACTGTTTCCTGTCCCCTTGTCTGTCCCACTGGCCCCAGAAGTATCCAGTAACATGGTGTGTCTAATGAATATGCACTCAAATAGCATGATTACCCAGGTATTCCCAGATATATAGTCTTATGGTCTCTGAGCTATACCATTCCATAGATCCCATTTCTATCAGAGAACTACTACTTTGGGAGATCTTGAAAATTAACATGGAATTATTTCTGGTTTTTTTCTGCTTCTAAAGCAGTATACCCTTGCCATCACAAGTGTGGAAGGAGAAATTAAAGACTTGGAGGGCAAATTAAACCAGTACTTGTGAAACTCCTTCAAAAATATTCTTTGCAGTTTTTTTAAGCCTCTTTAACCACCTCACTTCAAAGTCTGATATGCCCATCCTTTGCAGAGCCAGAATTAATGGGGTGATACTTGGGACAGAAGACTTTTCCATTTTCTTCTCAAGTACAATCCTGTGTGCATTAGACTTCAAAGGAATAGCACCATGAGGTGTTAAACAAGTAGGAATGGGTCTTGTTACACAAATTCACTGGTCACATGCATACTTCTTCCCCATAGCTGCGAGATCAGTCTGTGAGCACTGGTTAATACATGTCTGTGAGTACTACAGGTGTCTTCCTCTGACAGTGAACAGTCCAAATAGAAGCCAAAAACCGTCCCCAAAATTTTCACATGAGGACTTCTAAATCCAGTTTTGAGCATCTGTGAATGCACAGGCACACACACTTAAATACCTTTAATGAATGCACAAATATAACAAAGACAGATTTTTGTCTCCAGTGCAGTGCAAATCTCCGTTAACTTAGCAAAAGTTTAAAAGAGCCAGGGAATGTGGCACCAAGCCCTCTTATGAGCTAGAGATCTAACTCTGTGGTGGTGCAGTGGGTCCAGACTTCTGTCCAGCCATAACATGTTGCCTTCTTTTTGTGGTGCCTTTTTATTGTTTGGAGCTAGCAATAGGTGAAAGGTGAGATGCCTGTTCCACGGTGACTTTCTAACATGGCCATGCACATTTTTTGGCAGTGTGTAAGTTGCAGCGCTGCTGACAGCCTGCGGTTCTGCAGCTTTTTAGGGGAAAGGATTTACATTATCTTAGCTTTAATTTTCTTTTTACCAAAACAAAGAGCAGTCAGAGTTGTCATCTGCTTGTTACATATCTGCTCCATCGTATGCACAATTTGTCCTGCGGTGTTTTTATATGTGTTCATTTTTAACTTTCAGATACTTCCAAATTCTGACATTTCCTCACTAGCTCAGATTTCCCAGTGTCTTGGAGTACATGGAGTCTCCCATGGCCAACAAAAACCATCAATTTCCTTTCTCATGACAGAAAGGAAGCATTCCTAGGGCAACCAAGCAGCTTGAAAGAGACTGCTATTGAAAGAGGCTGTATTTTGTCTGAGTTTGAACACCAGATATCTTAATTTCTAATATTTCTTGTTCAACCTTGTGTTTCTAGTCCCAAAAATAGTGTCCAGATCTCTTCCTGTCCCCTCACTGAGCTTGGACTGTAGCCACTGAAGAGCAGCACTGGAAAGGCACACCCCACATGGAGTACAACCCATTTTGGGGGGCTGTAGCTTTAAACCCCTGCGTAGGGGAGTACAGATAGGAGAAGTTTTTAATTTTTATTTGCATAAATCTTGAACAGACATGTTGTGCTTTTTTCCCCAATTCATAAACCTTCTCATCTGTGTAATTTCTTTCAATTGATGTCCTAATAGAGAGAGTTCTAGCTCTTTGCCTGGGAACTCAAACAGAATGAATATTTTGGTGGGTTTTTTTCTTTTTACTGAATTCCCCATTTTTCATTACATTAAAAATTAGTGGTACATCATTACCAGAGGAGTTCTCCATGTTTTAATATTGCAATGAAAATGCCCAGTTGTTTTCCAGATACAGTACTTTCAGTGTATTACTCACTTCGCATGCCCTGTTTGACAGACTGAGCACAGTTTCAGACACATTAATGTCTCTGTTGAACGTACTCTGTATCAATTTAACGTATCAGTTTTACTACTGTGTTTTGTGAAATGAAGAATGAAAAAATGACCTTGTGTTCTTGAAAGGTTATTTTTTTCTTAAGTTTTAACCAAACATGCCTAAAGGCAATGTAATACACAATCGTAACCTCATTAGGTTCTTATTACAAAATGAAAATATTTCAGTAAGATCTCTTCCTTAAATTATCCATTTTTCTTTTAACCTTGCAGTGAAACTGGGGGTTCTAAGCAGAGCTTCTTGTTTTCATCCTTACAGCCATCTTTTGGTTTTGTAATTTAATTAAGAAATGGTGGTTGGTACTGTTAACTTACCTACAAGTTATATCTAATTTTTCTGTGTTAGTAATCTAGATAATAGATATGTACATATTTGTGGTAGTGATAACGATTATAAGGTTTCAAAACAACTCAGTAGTTAAAAGGAAACATGTTCTCATCCTGAACTAATTCCTCTGAAATTCCTTACTGTCTCCAGAACCTTTTACATTCTGACTAAAAGCCAACATATTTAACTCTGCTAAATACCCTATACCTACTGAATACATAAAACACTATTCCAAGGATTGACCTTTTTATTGTAGCAGTTGTGACTGCAGATATGCAAACAAATGACTTTTCATTTTAAGTAAAAAGTAAGTAAATATTTTCTGTGGGTTGTATCTTTTGTATAATAGAAAACAAAACCTTTTTGTTTTGAAAATATTTGAACCTGTGAACACTGTATGGTATTTTTACATAAAAATGAAAATTAATAACTATTCTAATTACAAAATGAAAGAAAAAGATTAAGCAATTTCTTGTTTTGAAAACACTGAAATGTTTTAATTAAAAAAAGTTTTATGTCTTTTTCTCAGGCACGCATATTTAATAACGTTGGCCCAAATTCACAATACTAGTCAAATTTAAGCTTCTTTTCTTGAAAAAAACAAATATTTGACTAGAACTCTTCACTACATTTACAGTACTCAAATGACAAATATAAACTCAACAGAAAAAACTATTCAATGTGATTGAACATACAATTGTTTTTTCTCTTTCCTCAGGTCAACTGGTAGAGAATATGCTCTGAAAATAATCAAGAAAAGTAAATGTAGAGGAAAAGTAAGTACAAAAGATTTATGACACCAAAGATGGGTCTTTTTCCAAGAAATATTTTGTGAGAGATCATTTCAGGGAGCTATTGGTATTTGTGTTCTTCCTGACAAATGTTAGAATCTCTTTGGTTGAAGTCTTAGCCTACCCTCTGGAAAGTCTTGGACTTTCAGGAGAAGAGGCTGTCATGTTCTTTTCTAGATGTGTGTGTTGATTCTCCAGTTGGTTAGTTAGGTGCGACTCCTTTCTCTTTACCCCTGTAATTATATCCTCTAATTTTCATAATTCCAGGTGTTATAGAAAGCAGAAAAATAATACAAACAATTATAACAACACTGGTCACTGTGTGTAAGGCATAGGTTAATTAAATTGATGTAAATTTTACATCAAGTGACTGTTAGCTTTTGAAATCTGTAACAAAAGGTTCTCTGAGAAGGTACTATCATGTTGTTAAAGCTAAAGATTCTGCATCAGTGAAAATTTTAAAAGCTTCGCTATTTCATTTTTTTCTGCATCAGAAACACTGATGCAGAAACACTGTCTTTTCCTCCATTTCTTTTTCTGTGTTCCACTCTCTCTTCTTTCAGTTACCACATGGATCTTGTTTCTAGATATGTTCCTTCTATATTGCTGGAAGCAACATCTGTTAGTTTTTTCAAAAACCCCAGAGAATCCATACAGGTCCCAATTCTCTCTGCTTTTTCTACTGAGAATTTTTTTTCCACTAACCCATATTCATTGAAGATTTCTTTTTGTGTGTCAGGAACACATGATCCAGAATGAGGTATCTATTTTAAGACGAGTCAAGCATCCCAATATTGTACTTCTGATTGAGGAGATGGACATGCCAACTGAGTTGTACCTTGTCATGGAACTTGTAAAGGTGAGTATTTTGGAGACAAGCTGCTTATTGTATCAACATATTGAAAAATTCCACTCCTACTTAGCCTTACTAAAAAACATGTGATCACAGAATAACATAGAATGGAACGTGTCTCTGGAAGAAGTCTAGCATCCTACCAAAAGATGTGTTATCAACTGTCAGATTTTTTTTTATTAGCTTTCAAATATTTCAGATATTTGTCTGACTTCCTGTAAGCCATGCTTGGAAGTGTTCTGTGGACAGGACTTTGAATATCACCAGTTTTGTTTGCTTCCTCAAAAGAAGACTCATTAAAAAGCTATAATCTGCCTTGAGGTGAATTGAAAATATACCCAGTCCAAATAGCCATAAATACCAGACTTCAAAATGCAAAAGGTTCATTAGTTCATTAATTTTTATTAATTTATGTTAAATATAAACAATATTACATGTGTTTTTTCTCAATTGATTTATATTAACACAGTGTCAAACTTGCCTTCTTGATAGCAAACTAAATTTAAGCTGAAGGAAGGGGAAAGTGAAAAAGAAAAGCCTGCTATTTAAAGCATGATTCTATACTAAAAAGTAAATTTTTAAAAAGCAACTGCAGTAATTTATATTTTGGACCCTATTTATTTCTTCACAGTGACTTCCAGATCTTGTATATTTAGCTCACTCTCTGGTGGAATTGTATATTCAAACTGGATTATGAAACTCAGACCAGGTCATCTCTTGCCCCCATACTGTCAACAGTGCAGTGCAACAAATATGAATTTGTTTGGTTCTGGTACTAATACACAAGTATGTTACTGTGTATTAAGGATGGTAAAAATGGATTTGAGTAAATTGTGCAGATTAGAACAGGAAGCCACTGAAGGTGTCTTGTCCTCCATAGGTACTTTACCAGGATACACCTGTTTTTTGCATTTGCTGGTAGGATTTGTGATTCTCCTTCTTTCCTCAACTACTCTGTGAGAAGGATATCTTTCCAGCAGCAACATCCTTTTCTGTATCCTGATCAGCACATTCCCTGGGGGCAGCCATCATGCCTATGCCTGGGAAATCCAGAGTTTCAAGTGTTTAAGGATAAGTCTGTCAATGAACTTGTGCAGCAGCAGTATTTGTGTGGAGGCCTGCTGCATGTACATGCTCAACACTTCTGAGCAAATCAGGCACTCTGAACCCTGGCACCCAGATCACTTCCACTCAAATTCAGAGTGTGGTCCTCTTCAGTGGGCATCCTCTGTATCCAAAAACAGGCACCACCGAAGGTCATGAGAGAAAGCAATTCTTGGCAAACAGGATTGTTAGTCTGTTTTGCTCTGGTTGTAGGTGGAGGTTAAGAGGGTGCTCTCAATGTAGGCACCTCATTGAGATGTTAAATAGGGCAATCCCAGGTCCAAGTGTTTCTTAAATACCTTCTCAATCTCTGGTCTGGGGTACAAGAGCAAGTAGAATGAGACGGGTTTTTGGTTTGTTCCATTATCCCCCATGCTCTGTGGCAGCACCAGTGACACAAGACATGTTCCCAGTCCAAAGCTGGAAGGCTGTGTGTGGCTCATGGGTGGATGCCCACAGATTTTCCCTGTCCTCGTGGCAGTCTGGGAAAGTCTTGTTATCTATGAGAAGCTTAGGAGATGGCAACATTTTCCTCTTAGGTTTGTGCCTGACAGATGCCCTATTTGACTTGAGTAGTGCTGTGGAACTTATGGTCCCACTAACCCCACTGTCCACCACCTCCAAGCTCTGAGGAAGCACACTGGGAGATGCTGGTGACAAGGAGATGACATTTCTTTCTCTGATGAAAAAGTTAAATCCTAAGACAAAAGAAAAATACTGTCAGAAGTATTTCAGAAAGAAAGACACTCTTTCACACCATGAATCCCTTTGTGTAACCAGTCCCAGAACAATTTCCCCATCCCCTTCACAACCGCAGTCCTCTCTCACTCTCAGGCATGCAATGTGAAATAGCAGAGCTTGAGATCAGATACTATTAGCCATCTAACACTCTTTTAATCATAATTACTGTTCTATTATATGATAAGTGAGCTCACCATGAAATCCATGCTACCATCAGTTTTCCTCAGTGTCTGCGAGAGCTTGTTCAAAGGTACCTCAATGCCCTTGCACAGCACTGTAATCACATGTAGCCACAGCTTCAGCCTGCATTGACAAATCCTTCATCGTGGCCCCATGAGGTGTGCTAAGAACTAAAAGCTGTGCCTTGTTTAACCTGACAAGATGCAAGACATAGCTGGTTTTATGGGTGCAACCTGCTGTGCTATTCATGATTGAAAAATGTGTAAACTGTGGTGTCCAATGGATTTTTAATTGAAGTCCTACTCAGCTAGATGAGAGAGGAGGGGACTAAAAACTCTTAGAAAATAACTAACCTAAAAGATGTATATAAAAAACCACATGCATTATATTCACTTTCTGGAGAAATCTGTGTTCTTGTGCTCTTTCTTCTTTACTCTTCAGGATTGCTGCACATGTTCTTTTGGCTATGTTATGGAAGGGCTTCCTAGGAATCTCTGTACTTCTTATATCCTAGAGAACACTGTTTTAATAGTCTTTACTTTTATGTAGAACAATAGAAGAAATTTCGAAGAAATATCCTGATTCTGGGAAGTCAACTTTGTTTCTTTGAAGTAAACATCTATTCCTTAATATATAATTGGAAGAAAAGCTTTGTTGCACTCTATGGGCACTAGGGAAGGCATTTCTGGAAAGACATTAATTGTTAATTCACCAATTGCTGACTGTTACCATTTCACAGCGTGCACTGTTAGAATTGATTAACCATCTGTTATTGACTGACTTTTGAAGACCTGACTTTAAATCAAACTCACAGACAGGAAAGAGAGGCAAGGAGAAAAGGCTTGGTAGTGCAGGGCCCGGTTTCAGTTAGTACCACCCTGCATTAATTGGCAGTAACATGTTTGACATAAGTGACTGCTGCAAATCCCGCCCTCACCTCATGGTAGATAGGCCATTCATTGCTTTGTAAAGTGTAAGAAAAAGCACTTCATAAATACAAATATAAACACATTGCAAGTGGTGCTTGTAAAAGGAAGCAAAGACCTGGTTTCTGGCACATTGCCTTTTTACACAGCGAAACAAAATTGTTATTCAAACCTAACAGGGGTTTGGCCAATTTAAGAAACAAGATTTATTGCTGAGTTTCTTTTACTGCTCCAGGATATGATTTCACTTTTGCAGAAGAAAAAGAGAGATCATATCATTTACATAACAAGGTAATAAATAAATAATTGGTTACTGTAGTTCCAAGTACACTTCCTCATGTGCACAGATGATAAAAACTGCATTCAGATGTTGCTGGTCTTGTTTCACTCTAGAGCAGGGGATTTAAGACTGAAATGTCATCCTGAACTCACCCCCGGTGCCTGAATAAATGATAGTGACCTGCTGTGTGAATCGGCTTAGCAGAACCTTGCAGGTTAAAGTGCTCTTTGGGGAGAGGAAAGTCTGAAAACAATTCTGCCTGATATAGCTGTCAGCTCTGTTAACTCTTTCCAGGATATCACCTCTCTTTTAACCACAGAGAATCCCGCAGACTAAATATATTCTCTCTTTTCTTAGCAGGATCCCTGGTAAGAAACTTTACTGACTACAGTAGATGCTTAAATGGAGAAAATTATTCTGCTTCAGATTGGCTTGACTGTCTGTTAAATTGCTCTGCAGCTTTTATCTTTTTCTGAGTTTATGTTTCGCCTGTGCACGAACATTCGTTCCATTTCTTCTGACTTCAAGCCAAAATTTTTGTTCTGTTTTTAAGGGTCAGCTTCTTTCATTCTTGCTCTTCATAGCTCAGACTGTTTTCTTTGTTTGGAGGCAGATGCTTTGCTGATGTTATTGACACTTCTTCTGAGCATCTGGAACATATTAGATAAGACCAAAGATCTGTCTAATCCACTGCCTCATGTTAAAAAGCAGCTGGTACAGGGGTTTCACAGGAAGGAGCTTAGGGAAGATAGATTATTTATCTCACATACTTTGCCACATGCTGATATCTAATGCTTAGGGATCAGATAATGCCATGAAGTACATGGTATTGTACTTTTGCCAAATATTTGGCCTCTTTCTCTCAAACCTCTATCTGGTTTAGCTTTGCCTTTTGTTCTTCCTTTTCCTTGACGCTATGTATCTTGATGTGTCTTGAACAGTCACCAGCCAGGGCAAGAAGTTTGATATGGTCCAGATTTGAAAATGGTTGGCTGTAAGCAATTTCCAAAGAGCTGGGATTTTGCATCTACTATGGGAATAAACCTGCCCTGGCACACTTCAGCAGCACCTCAACAATGCAAAAATTTTAATAGTTTGTTTGGTTTTTTACGACAAGTAAAGTCTGTTTTATCAGGTTTGAGTCTTTGGTGGTTCTATTTTCCTACCCTTTTTCTCTGTAGCCATGATTCTTGGAAAAATTCTTTTTTTTTTTTTTTTTTCTTTCCACCCCCCCTCCTCCTTTCTCTGGAAAGTGGAAAAAGTATTTACTCTGGAGTTGAGCCTTAAAAAACCCAGCAAATATCTTGAAGCTGTTGACAAAACTATGAGAGCTGTCAAAGCCGGAACTCCTCTGTTTCCTTCAGAAAATACCTACTTTTTCTTTTAAATACAGTCCTCTGTGATTTTTTCATGATGTTTTGACTGCGGAAGGGAATTTTAAGCACTGTTTTTGTAGAGTTATCCTCTGTCTTCTTTATAGTGCTGCTTTGATTTTGGCCAAAGGCTCAATACCTCTGAGTAGTATCTCTCAAAAGATCATTGGTTTTTCCTCCACTCTGTCAAGCTCCCTTATTAATCTCATCTTTAAAATTCCTCTTCCATCTTTGTCCAAGCACTTCGAAGTTCCTCTTCCCCACTTGCGTGCTCACCTCTGGAAATACAGTCATGGCTGTCTCAGATGCTGGTGAATATAATTTTAGCTTTAAGAACTTCTACTTAGTCTTCCTTCTTTTCATTTTTCCTTCTTTCTCTCTTGTTTTCTTGTTTTTCTTTCACTGACATCAGCTTTTAGTTGATGAGCTGGAAGTGGCACAAGCTGCCACCTGTGTCTCCCAGTATGATTGCTTGACATATATGCCCTAAAGTTCTTCAGTATTAACTGCAAGAGGCATCACACTACCAAAAACTTCACATATTGTGTAGCGAAAGTGGTTTCTAAAATCCATGTTTTCAAAGTTTTATGAGATGGAAACAAACTTTTAAAATATGATAGCCATGAGGACAGGTAGCTAGTTTGAGTTTTACTCAGAGGTCCTTCATCTTTCTGTGGTTCAGTCAGGCATTGGGCAAAAATTTGATGTCAGTCTGTTTGTGATTATAATAAAGAGGGGCAGGGGTTGGTAAATGGCATCGTGACAGGCAAGTATGTCGTCTTGCCAGAAATTTGTAGCAGGCTCTGAACACACAGGTTGGCAAGTGCTGGATGTGTTACAAAAGCAGAAACAGGTGGGAATGGTTTGCAGTAGAAACTCCAGCCTCTTGGCTGACAAACTTAGCCGTGACAAATGATTTTGAATTATTGATCTGCTCACCTGCCATTATGGGGGATGTCATCACGGTACCCATAGTTTATAGCTGCGAGGAAACTGTGTTGCTCCTTTCCCATTCCCCTCCTCCTCCTCTAAAACTTTTCCTTGATCTTCCCTAAATTTTTCAATCATTTCACAAGCAGTATTGCTCATATCCCATGGTGATTTTGCTCCAGGGAGGAGATCTTTTTGATGCTATTACTTCCACGAACAAATACACAGAGCGGGATGCCAGTGGGATGCTTTACAATCTGGCCAGTGCCATCAAATATCTTCACAGCCTGAACATTGTCCACAGGGATATCAAGCCGGAGAACCTACTGGTAAGTGAAGATTCATCTTTCAGTATTGTTGATAACTTGGGAGTGTGTGAGAAAAGGTCTGCACTTCCTCCTTCCACATGCCTGCCAAGTTTATTTCAGTCTTTTAAGTCACTGATCTTTTAATTCTAACCTTTGCATTGTAAAGCTCTCCTAAGAATAACAGCTGTCACAGGAAGTACAGTAACATAAGGTGGTATGTCTAGACTGTTCCATGGGACACAGCAGCTAAGTTATCCCTGGGATCAGTAGAAGTGAACTTCTAGTAAACTGCAGGATAATTTCAACCTTCTCATAAATATAAGTGCTATGTCTTCAGCAGACTATTCTGTATTTCTCTCACTGTGTAAATAATTAGCAACCCTTTAGTTTTACAAGTATGGTGCATGTAAATTATGTGTCCTAATCATGTCACACATCAGAGCAGAGCCAGGAGGAGACTTCATTGTCCTTACCCTGCTGCAACTCCCAAATAATCCTACAGCACTTTTTATTAAACCCCTTTCACAAATAGACAATCTAAATCTTAGTTTTTCTGACTAAATCTGTATGAGCCTTATCCACTGAAGATAATGAAAGACATACCCTGGCAATTAGTCTTTCTTCTGAGAATTTTGCACAATTAAATGCAGCAATTTTATCCTCCACATAGTTTTATTTCTCCTGAGAAATTAGCTTCTCCTGATTATTTCACTGGTCTGAGTTTTCACAAATTTGCTGACGTTCCAATATCAAGTGGTCCCAATTCTCCGTATATTCTGCAACTGTAAATCAATGTTCATAGAATCATAGCATATCAGTTCTCTCAGCTGTGTGCTCTCAGCCATGACTTAATGCATTTAGTCCTGCTTGACACCGAAGAGGTTTTATGGGGAAGTTGACTCCAGTAGATCCTACAAAACTTCCAGGGAGCGGGATTTTTACAGTTGAAGTTCCTCTAGTGGCAGGGTGAGGAAGTAACCTGCCCTCATTTTCCAGAAACTGCTGAAAACACACTGGGTAGAATCTTCACTAGGCACTAATGACTGATACTCCTTTCTTATCCCTTGTGCTCCATTTGCATTTCTGATGCTGGTGTTGATAGGTGGCTGCATGCAGATGTCGTAGCAATCCCATGCCAGGATTCATTAATGCTGGTCCTGGAGTGGGCAGGAGGGTCTTAGTCTGGGACAAGCCCTGCCCTGCTGGCTGTCTTGGCTTGTCTATAAATACCTAAACTCTATTGTTGTCAGACTTAAAATTTTGGGGGAAAAGGGGTAGGTGGGAGGTGTGGGCAGGAGGTGACGGCAGCAGGGAAGGGATTAGATTTGACTGCTCAGCTTGTCTGGTAATTACGCACTACTAGGAATGATCACATTTTTCACATTGTAACTGAATTGTTTTTGAGTGACTTTTCCAGTGTTGTGCATTGATTTTGGGACTGAGCAGTAAGGATGCAGCATTTAACCTCTTGCAACATCCAAATTCTCGAAGGCCAGCATTTGATTCACGATTCACAAATTGCATTAATTCTCTAAGGTTTGTCAGGTCCTTGAAAGACACAAACACTGCTTCAGAAGAGTGCTTTGGAACCAGCCTTACCTGAGCTGTGACCCCAGTTCTGACATTGGCTGCCTGTGGCCTCAGTGTCTCTGAACCTTTCTGCTTTTATCTTAGCTGTCAAATGGGATGCGTGGTTCATCATGTCACAGAATTGCAACTAGCATTATTTTCATGGCATTTACAAAGCACTTGAAAAATGCCACACGGGCCTTAGCATTTCTCTTGCTAAATACCTTCTACTTGCTTTTTGTAGCCTGCCCTTTTCCTTGCAGCTCTTTAACCCTTCACCTAAGTGGTCATGGCAGTATTTTTCCCTTGTTGCTCTTGTGCTGTGGCTTTCCCTCTGTTTCTGTGTTGCACGTGCAAACCCTGGTTATGTTGTTATAGCAGGTTCTCCTGGCCACTAGTGTGAGAATCAGCCCTTTCTCCCCCACCCTTTTCCTACTCATGGATTGTAACTTTAGGTTTAGAGGAGCATGTCCCAAGGCTAACAATCCCATTAGTGGGAAAAAAACCAACAGGGAGGATGAGCAAGGCTGTTGAGTTACTACAGGAAAACATGGAGAGTGAAAGGGAAAATGCTGCTCTGGAGAGAGAGATGGGAAGAGGATGTTCATCTGGAGCTTCTCTATTTCATCTCTTACCAGTCCCTGGTAGAGCCTTCCCTTTTACCTCCTCCTTTCTCTCTTTTCATTTTTCCTTCACCCCAAAAGTAATATTCAGGCTTAGAGCTGATGTGTGAGACCAGCTCTAGATCCTGCTAATAAATCTTTTTGTGTGTGAACCTGTCCTCTGTCCAGCATCCATTATTTTTTAACTGCTTAAATATTCCATATTATCCTCAAGGCATGTAAAGTCTACCTAACGGTCAACTGTCCAAGACCTTAGGGTATGCCAAATACCTGTGATGTTTTAGCTTTTGTGTTTGTTTTTTTGTATTCTCTAGGGAGTCTTCCATGTTTTAATTGGAACATTTTTCATAATTGTTGCTATTGAGAACGTTTATTTTGTCAAGTCATGGGATGTCTTTATAGCCATATAATAAACCCTAGAGAACAACTTCTCTGACTGTTGCCATCTGCACTGATCACAAGAGCAGCTTAGAAAATACTGACAGTCTTTATACTAATAGGATACATATGGTGGCATACAATTATGTGTGGCTGCATTCAATTAGTGCAGTACAATTACACAGTTTTATTGCTTAGTTAAAACAGTGAAAGCACTACATAGTGGGCAATTTGCACTAATCCCCATTTCTTTAATTGCCCTTCAGTATTTAAATGCGGGAACATATATAGCATTTATTCTGAGTAACATGAATGTTAAATGATCCTTCCCATTCCTTGACTGGCAAGTAACATACCACAGCTTCACATTGGGCTCTTTTTCATACGGAGTTATAACAGGGTGAGGAAAAGTTACTTTCTTCATTTTTACAAGTCAACTGAAGTAGTTTTCCAAATAAAGTTATTCCTAGAAACAGATGAGGCAGAATGCTAGAAAATACACTGTACCAAACCTTCTGCATTGGTAAATATTGCCAAACAAACTGCTTCTGTAATTAATTTCTAGTATGGATGAGTCACACAAGGTGTGGTCTATTGAAGGAAGGAACTTACAAATGTTTGCTAGGTTAGCACAGCTCAGAAAGGGCTTTGTAAAAGATAACTGCATGAAACAGAACATGAAATACTAATTAGGCCAGATTCAGCTCTTGATGTCTAAGTGCACACTTTACATATTTCAGCAAGTGAATATTTAAAGCCCTAGTCTCTAGACTTTAATTAAAACTGTTGTTGAAATTAGATTTATTACTGCCATTTCAGAGAGCACTTTCTTTAATTTCAGGAACCAGATGCATTTAACAATCTGTGTTTTTAATAAAACCATAATTGCTTTTTTTTTTTCCCAGTGCTTTTCTATAAACATAACTTTTTTCTGGCTTAGTAGAAGAGAAATGTGAATCCATTTTAAATTGCTGGTCCTCTTAAAGATCTAGTTGAATTCTTAAAAGTAACATAAGGAGAGGAGGAGAATTTTGTGTATTCTGAATGTCTGCTCGTGGCTTTATCACCTGGTAAGCAGGGATTCAGGACACAGAGGAGTTTTCTCTCTAGACATGACTAACATTAACAAATAAGAAGCTGGAGGATGGGGGCTATATAATATGACTAATTATTATGAGCTGTAGCAGATCTATAGCAAACAGTGGTGAGATACTTCAAGAATTTATCTTTGCTCCAAGTGAACTCCTCAAAGCCCCCATATAGAATTTATTGTATTTTTATAAGAAAAATTCTAGGATTTTCTTCTTAAAACAGTTGTAGATAAATGTGATTTTAGATGTAGGAATATCTGGTGAAGATATATATGAAGGATTATTTTGGTTTTGATTGGGAAGTACGATATCTTTAATTTTTGCACAGTTTTGCCAGAAATTGTTTACAAAATATACTACTGGTGATCTAGACTGCATGGAGCTTTGTTTTGGGTTGCAAAATAATAAAGTGATGCATATATACTATAAGAAGGCCTCCTGTAGACTGTTTCCATTTTTTAAGGTGCTGTTGTAGAAAACATTCCAAAACGTGAAGCAAGAGCTCAAACCAGCAACTTGATTAAAGATGGACTTACAGTTTAGTGTTTCTTTTAGATACATTTCTGTATTTTTATTTTATACAATTTTTATGGTAAGTTTTCAGTGTTTGCAGGTTTGGGGCAGTTCTTTTGCTCTGAGCCAGCTTTTAAAATTATGTATTTTTTACTGATGTTTTTAGCATTTTTTTCATGCAACTACATCCTAATCTCCCTTTTCACCCATAAAATCCCATGACAGATCACACTGCTGCTGTGAGGAGCAGGTTTTAAGACAGGATTTTCATGAATCCCCGTTAGCAGCCCTAACTGCCTATGTCCTGTTGATTGTGATGGTACCATGCCAGTAAGACACTCAGTGGTGTGTGAGAGTCATCCAAGGACAGGACAGTATTTCTAGGTAAAATAGTCCAGCCAGGTTTGTGTCCTGCGGCTTCAGCACACAGAGAAGAGACTGGAGCTGCTATCAACACAGTCACTTTTGTATTATCTAAGTAGTTGAAGTTCCTCTGCAAAGCTTTATGCGCTCTGCAGTTAAAGTGAATTAACTCAAACCCCATACACTATGAATTCAGTAGGGAGTTGTCATAGGAAAGCCACTGTTGGAAGGTCACACATTTGCTTCTGGGCTTTAGCATCTAGCAAGTGGTATGTCTTTTGTTGAACACGTGTGTAATAACTCTTTTCCCAACATCCTGACTGTGTTCAAGGGAAGTTGTCCAAATTGTCTGTGAATTTTCAAAGCATGCAGAGAAATATGTTAAAGGTAAGGAAGAAAAAAATACTGTAAATAAGAAGGAATATTTCAAGCAGTTAGCAAGTGATACAGTAGTTACCTTGATGGTATTGTGGTAAAGCTTTGAATTTTCCTTCTGATTTAGGTTTATGAACACCAAGATGGAAGCAAGTCCCTGAAGCTGGGAGACTTTGGCCTAGCAACAATTGTGGATGGACCTCTATATACTGTCTGTGGGACCCCAACATATGTAGCTCCAGAAATCATCGCTGAAACTGGGTAAAACACTTGTAGTGGTCATACATTGATGTGTACTCAGTGGAGCACATTCTTGCCATTGTGCCAGATTGGAGTTCTTGCAATTAAGATTTTTATGCTGCCTTTGGTTGGCTATGATGCAGAATCATGGCTCATAGAACAATTCACTTGGAAGGGACGTCTGGAGGCTATCTTACCCAAACCAGTTCAGAGCAGGCTGGCTTTGGAATTATATTGGTCAACTTCTGCCAGTTGTTGGCCTCAAACTTTTCAGCTTAACACTGAGTTACTAACTAGTCATTTGCAGATACATTGGAAGTAAATCTGTTCCCTAGAGACTGCTAACTACCATTCACTTAATTCTATTTCGTTATCACACACTGTCCTCTTCTGATTTGTTCCACAGAGTAAATGCCTGCTGGCTTGAGCAGCCTGTGTCAGCTTTGCAGACTTCATGTTGACAGGCATCACTAACTCAAGTTAACTCAACGTTAATCAGTTAACTAACTCAAGAATACAGCCCAATGTCTTCTGTGCACTCACATATTCTGATCTAATGTAATTTTAAGATGTAAGTGTAAACAATATTTGATAGCAGAATGAGGCTTGGTAGGTAGAGAAAGTTCAGATGAGAATTTATAAGAAATTATTGATGATTCTGAGCATGTTTCCTCTGTTCTTGCACTGTAGTCCGTAGGAATCGGATGTCTCTAACCATGTCTCTCACACTTCTAGATATGGCTTGAAGGTGGACATCTGGGCAGCGGGTGTGATTACTTACATCCTGCTCTGTGGTTTTCCTCCATTCCGTGGGTATGGACTGATCTATTCAACCATCCTTGTTATGTGAATTGGTCCCTGTGCTCCTTTCACATTAAGCACAGATATTCCCACTGGTAGAAGTTCTCTGCTCATAGGGTTTGGTGGTTTTTTCTGTGCTCTGCACAGTGTTTTACACAAGCCCCATAAATGTCTAATTTTATGGTAAAATCTCTGTTTCATGTTTGTTTATTGTAGTTTAAACTTCATTGCATTACAAAACAAAAGCCTTCATTGCAGGTTCTGCGTGCCATTGCCTGAAGTTTTAAGTACATTGTGAAATAACCATCTTCATTCATGAACAAAATGCAACATATTTTGTGGTTGGTAAAAGGTAATTAAAATGTAAGCCACTTAATAAGAACATGCCAGATATTTTATCCCCTTCAAAGCAATTTCAAAGTTGTGGACAATCCTAAAGAAAAGCAAAACTAAAGAGTGTACCAAATGCAATGTGTTTTATGATCTCACCATTCACACCCATGGCTGCATGACTGGGGCAATCAACAGCTTCCAAAAGCATACTAAGGCATCAGCAATTAAAAGCAATTTTAAGAAGTCTATTGAAACCATATCTGAAAATAATTTCTCTTTGGGTTTTGTTGTTGGTTTTCTTTGGTTTTTATGTTACAGAAGTGGAGATGACCAAGAAGTGCTTTTTGATCAGATTTTGATGGGGCAGATGGATTTTCCATCTCCGTATTGGGACAACGTTTCTGACTCTGCAAAGGTGAGTTTTATAGTTGATGGTATTTTCTTCTACAATGTTATTTCCAGTGGAAGTGCCTGATCCATGTTGTTCTTTCACAGTGTTGTATTTGACATGTCTCAGACATCTCCTGCTACACCTATAAATTCCTCTGGGTCACCAAGTATGTTTTGTTCTGTTACTGTCTCTTAGACTCCAGGTGGCTCTGAAATGGACCCCATTCTGAAATGGACATCATATCTCTATGTGGTTTCTCAAACAACAGAGACACCAGCAGCCCTTATTGATTAAGAAAAAATTAAAGTAATTAACTTCATAGCTCGAAAGCTCCCTTGGACTGTGCTTTATATGTACTAATGAGGGCGACCAGGTACCAACCTGGAGCCTTTGAACATTACGTAATAATATTATGGGGAGGCTGGTTTCCCTTATTAACCCCATTAGATGTTATGTCTGTTGTTTCTTTCTGTCAAAGAACCAGGCCTCCCATTGCCTTATTGTTGCAGTGTGTTATGAAATACAGACTTGTTCTGGTCACAGCTCTTGACCTGTAGCCTTCGGTGTGCTAAGGCAGATATAATTATTTACAGATACAGACCTTGACAGAGTTCATTATACTTGCAGAGCAGATCAAGTTTTTCAACTCTCATCAGTGCACTAGAGCAACAGTTTAACTCAAAGATTTTCTAGGGATCTGGCATTCACTATGGTCATATGTATAAATATATGTGATCAAAGACACAATACATATGTGTATGTAAAAAAAATTCATGTGGTCGTTCTGTAGATAGATGAGTGCCTACTTTCAGTCAGTTTACTTCTCTAGTCTGTAAGAAAAATCTATGAAAAACTGTCTTCCTGCTTCCTTCAGTGTGACAGTGTTTAATTAATCACAAGAAAAAAAAAAGTGAAATTTGGAGGTGGATGCAGGTAATGAGGATAGCTCTGGATCTCCATACTTTGGAGAGTTACATCCTGCTTTTACAGGTATGTGGAGGGTGATCAGGACTAGCATTTCAGCCTGCTAGCTAATGAGGTTAATGAATGAGATAGTCATAGAGTTTGAAGTCCTCTAAACTAAATAATTGTGTTGTAGAAGGCATTATTTCATAGCATCATTACTGGGAACCCTAGAAGTCCTTTGCCAGTGGTGTTTTTCCTGTGAAACTCCTTCTTCCAAATAGTTCAGTCTTAAATTTCTGGTTTGAAGCCTTAGCCTATCCATTTAACTTACTTTTGTAACTAAGAATTAGTAGCTTTGGTCTTTAGTGATACACCTTTATTTGCTGTCATACTACCATCTTGTTTTCCATGCACTTCACTCTGTGGTGGAATTAGATTTATGTTTACTTACATGACAGTTGAAATCTAGGTAATTGCAGAGGAAATCAGAAGATGAAAAATAATGGTTTTAAGTGTTGGGGTGTTTTTAATGTCTTCTATGTTAATTATACAAGAGTTTAAAGTAAAACTATATTTGTTGGCTTTTTTTTTTCCTACAGAGGAATTGGCTTCTTCTTAATGGGAAACTAACCTAATTTCATGGGACCATTTGTTTTGCACATTAAGTATTAAGTGCTTTTCTCTTAAACAGTGGCTTCAGAACTGTAACTCAGAACTGTCTTCTAGCTTTTCAAGGTACTGTTAGATATTGATTTATAAGTTCAGCTGAGAGGTCATCAATTCCTGGTTTTCCTATTTTTTAAATAATCTTAGTATATTTCTGCGGTTGGTAGTTCACTCTCTCTTTGAGCACTCTTACAAAATGAGTTAAAGAGTTCTTTAGTGAATGAAATGTTGATTTGTTCTTTAAAAGTTTCTTTAAATTTGACCGGGTATTCAATTTCTCAGGAACTTATCACAATGATGCTTCAAGTAGATGTAGATCTCCGATTCTCAGCCTTGCAAGTTCTTGAACATCCATGGGTTAATGTAAGTATTTTCAGACCTGTACATGCTTCTTGAAATTTGGCACCTTTGAGCTCTTCTGTCAAGAAAGATTCTATGCCTTTTTTGAAGCCAGCACATTCTAAAGATGCCACGGATTTAACTGGAGATAAGCCAGGTTACAGGCTGATTTCGTGTATTGTGTACTTGGAGTTTTCACTATATTTTTTATGCTCAGCTACATTTTGTCTGAAATGGGCTTTCAGCAAATCTCAATCATATTTGATAAATTTATATCTCTAACACTCTGCTTCAGCTTCAGTGACACATTTTGTTCTGCTAAGATCAGGTGGACTCAAAAATCTCATAGTCATGATTAAGCGTTGCTGAAATAGAGTCCATACTTTTAAGCCTACTTGATCCAAATGGAACAGGGAAACATTTAGAATCATATTTGGCTTCTGATGATATTAAAGATTTGTTAATTACTCCAGACTATTTAACATGCTTTAAAATATTTGAATAACAAGAAATAAAAATCTGGGATAATCTATATTCCAGTTCAGAAGGGACAACTGAGAAAAGAAATACAATTGGGATGAACAGAGAAAAAAAATAAAGGAAGAAGAAATAATGCTTCTTTTTGTTTGTTGCAAGTGTTGAGTGTGCAGTCTTCCCTGGAAAACTATTTGGTCCCTCAGCTGCTGTATCCAAAATCCATTTCTCACTAAAAAATATTCTAAAAATTCAAATATACAGTCACCTCAGATATTATTATTTTTTTTATGAAAGTGTCCTCTCTTCAGTCAGAGTAGTGGTGATCAGTTAAGTATTTACCAAGTACATGCTTTAAACTTGGGGGCCCCCTTATTGCCCAAACCATTTTTCTCTTATTTGTAAATGTTATTAACATGCAGAGAACTTCAGTGGTGTATGAAGAGTGCAAGGATCTAGGACAATGTCTGATGAAAATCTTTTTATTTTTAAGATGATATTCAAGCAGCTGAAATATTAATTTTCCCTGGTGCCAGGGACTGTCCTCGGACATAGTCTTCTGTCACAGTTTATAATGCCTTATGGTGATTGAGGTGTCTCTCTGTCTCCATGGGAGGAGGATGTGTAAAGATTTCTGGAGTGCTGCAGAGGAATAGATGGAAGTGACTGATCAGAAGCCTGCACGCTGCTCCTGAGATTACTGAAATGTCACTTGCTTACACCACTTAAGGAAGTGGTCGCTAATCTTCCATTTTTTTCTGAAAAATATATTTGAAATGTTAATGCTACCCCCATATACTTCATTTTTTTTAGTTGTTACACCACAATGTGTTTTAGAAAGCCATTTTAGTGCGGTGTATAAAAAAGAAGAGGTGCAGCTCTCTGTCAGTAAGCTGATGGTGGTGGTATGCAAGTGACATGAGGATCTGTTTCCCTGCCCTCAATAGTACCTGCTGGTGAGGATGGCAGGGGAGAGGGGCTGGGGGATAAAGACTTTTAAAACTCCAGAGCTCTGCTAGAAAAACCTGAGCTCTGGTTACTGAAGCACCTTGGCAAATTACTGGATTTCTGTGCAGAAAGTTAATCTGTGGAACCCTTTGCCAGAAGGTGGCATAGAGAACTGATATAAATGGATTCAAAAGGGAGTTTAATATATTTTTTCAGGATAATCCCATTGGGGCTTGTTGAATATAGTAGTCTGGATATCACTCTTGGCTCACAAAGTTCTTAAGTACTTTGCTGGCATGAACTAGAGGATATACCAGGGGAAGTTCAAGATCTACTTGTCTTTGTCAAATATACTACTTCTGAAAGAGTGACTCTGATACACTGTTAGAAACAACATACAGTGATCAATTTGTCTTTGGTCTAGCTCTGCTGCACTAGTAGTTTTATGCTGGTAATAATTCTCTGCAATCAAAACCTGTAGTAGTTCTGTCTATAAGCAAGTGAAACAAATATTCCATGACAATTCTGTAATTCCTTCTTTTCTGCTGCTTTTAGCAACTGAGACAAATCAGTATTTTGTCTTCATCATTACACTAAAGATAGTTCATAATGCAGATCAAAACTGCTTTTGAATTCTCTTATGTCCTCCATATATTTTTTCTGGAAGGAAAAAGGCTTGTGCTGGGACCAGTCCAGGAAAGCGCTTGAACACATTCCAAACATTGCTCCTATTTCAAGGCATCACACATGGAAGCACTTAATACTGGGCATAAAATTAACTAGATGGCACTACAATCCTAGTTCACATCGGAAGAAATAAGAACATGGCTGAGTTGAAACAGGTGCTTAAATGCTTCCATGGGAGAGGGCACTTCCCCGAAGTGTGTCTGGGCAGTGTCAGTGGATAAGCTAGCAGGGACAGCCCGTTGGTGCACAGAGGCAGAATGCGCAGTGTCAGATCCAACCACGCATCCCTCTGCCATCACTCGCTTGATCAGCTGCAAGTCTGTCACACAGCCTCCCTGGACCTCATTTTCCCAGCTGCAGGACAGGGAATTAATACACTCATCCCTGTTTACAAAAGGCTCTGTAATCTATGTGTTGTAATTACCTGAGCAGTTATGCATATACTGTCTTTCTGAGAAGAAATGGCGCATGGAATTTTCACCTACACTCCATTTTAACAGGTAACCTGCTTCAATACTTTTCCATAGTGTCAAATGCTGGACTTTACTTTCTCTATTGGTTTCAGCTGGGATAGAGTTCACTACAACACTTCCCTTATTTCAGTTTTGAACCTGTTCATAGAGTGTTAAATCTGCAGCTAAAATTCAAGATAGAACAGCTGGCTTGAAAAGCAGACATGTGTTTTCTTCGACAATTTTAAGAAACATTTTCTCTCTTTGATCAAACCTTTGATAGAAATGTTGTAACTGCTTACACTGTATAAAACCATTTTGTAGATTGTAAATAACCATTCTACTTTATAGCTGCTTACTGTGTGATTACTTGGTAAATTGCTGAGATTCCTGGAATGTGCTTTGACAGCTTCAGTAGGAGCAAACCCTCATTTCAGTTTAAATTTTTGCTATAAAAATATCTGGAATCCTCTTGGAAACTGCAAAACTTGTTATGGTCAGAGTCAGACCAGTAAAGCAGTTTCTATGTGAATAACATCCCAGCTGTTTTCAATTCAAAAAAACAAAACCTGAAAAGATGTTGGCTACATGCCACTGCCACAGATGGAGATCTTGAATTCTAAATGCAATTCAGCAGCAGTTCTTTGCCCCCTCCATTTAGTTTATTTGGACTCATCTCCCCTATGCAGTACACTTAGACCTGGAAACAAATCCAGGTCTTTTTATACTTCCCCTACAGGGACCCCAGCTCTTTACTTTACCTGCTCAAATTTTTTGTGAAGCCAAAGAATTATAAAAGAAGTGGGAAGCTTGAAGTCTGGCATTTTAAACTTTAATGTTATTGATAACCCAAAACGAGTTACAGGACAAATTCACTCTTTTTTTTTTGTTGTTGTTGTTGCATAAGTAGTAAATGTTTCCTAATACACCACTGAGCAGTGAATGCTGAAAGGGATGGCTTGCATTCTGTAAATCCTTCTCTGTTAAAATAATCAATATAAAATGTGTGTTATTACTGGAGGAGGAAGATGGCATACACCAGCCTAAAATGTATTAGAGAAACTAGAGCTTTTACATTTTTCCGTCACTATGTCTGCCTTGGAAATTTGTGTGCAAAAGAAATGAATAACCAAGCAATGAGTAGCAATAAGCTAAACATTTGTAAGAAAATTAATTTAAAAAGACATTCATTATTTGGCAACTGCACTACTTTTGGTTACACCCTAGGACACCGCACAAAGAAAAAATTCCTTGTAATCCTAAAAGGAAACAGTGTCCAAAAGCTTTTCCAGAACTTCTATTTGCTCTAATTTCCTGTTGTTACTTGCATAATGATCTATTCATCTCATGCTTTTAGACCTGGAAAGTAAAGCTCTTGTGACCATCTTGTGAAATGGATCTAAGTGCTTCAGGACAGTAGGAGTCTGGGAATCCTGAACTTCCTTATATCTTTTTAACACTTCTTTTTTTTGAGTGGCAATGTCTCCTGCCACAAAGAACAATGCAAATATGAAACCAGTTTTTATCAATTACTGGAATTACTTCAAGACCTTCTGCCTCTTTTTTATTGGGTTGGTTTATTTTTTAATTCTTGCAAATAGACCATGAAAGGTGTTTTTTAGAGACTGATAAAAAACCCAAACCACCCCAAAACAACAAAAAAAAGTGTTTTAACATTCCAAGCAGTTTATATTTTACATGTGAAAACTCAAATTTGGAACCAGAGTTTTCAAACTCCTTCGACTGCTCAGCTTCTGAGGTGTGCACAGGAGACCTCTTCTTTCAGAGTATCATCAGTCAACATTTTCTGAAGCTCATGACTCTTTAAAGTTCCAGATGCAGCAGCAAAAAAATCATTCTTTTAAGTCACCTTTAAAAGAATCTTATGAATACTGCTAAAGCTGAGATAAAATTCTGTGATCCTAACCCACTGCAAAAAGCAAAGACTTAAAATAGGGCAAAGGAACAGTTAACCTCTTCAGGTTTTAACATTCCTCCCATTTCAGCAACCCAATGAAATTCTTGTCAGCAGTGTTTACCCGGTTCTCCAATTCTACAACTTAACCTGCTAATTCTGATCAATTTGGTATTTGATGGGCTTTTTTTTCACTTCTTGCCTTTTAAAACTGCAGAGTAGCTTGTTTTGTATTTAGTTAAACAGCTGTCATCTCTTACCCTCAATACCTCTCTATTTTATTGTTGACTGAAGTGATTCCAGGAGCCAGCTTAATATATATTGATTTGTTTATAAAGCATATTTGAATAAAAGAGAACTGCTAAACATCAGGTGGCACCAACAGTAATAATAAAAACTTAGTAACAATAGAGGAATTCTGATATATCCCTATGCTGCATCTTAAATTGAACTGAAAGGTATTTCATCTAAAAGCTGGAGCCCAAAGTATGTGTCTGTGGCATGTTGCCACTGGAACTGTGGGTGTGGTGCTTCACCAATAAAATATGACCACAGTCTTGGTAACTATTGTCTTCTCTGTAATTTAGTCTTTTGACAAGATGACATGAACTCTTGGCAGGCTTTCATGTCAAGAAAGCCAGGAGAATGATTTTATTTTTTTTTCCCCTCCTCTCGTGAAGAGGAGTTCACTTTACAGACTAGCTTTCTTCTGGGAAAGGCAAGGTCAACGGGAAGCAGGTTATTTTTAGGGGTCATATACCACAGAGCCAGGACTCCCCAGTGCTAGACAATAATCAGCTACTGGGTTGTATTGTTTTGTTTTGTGTTTTGCAGCTGTGTGCACTTGACCATATTTTGCCAACTGAGACATTTTGTTAAGGGGTGAGTAAAGGATCTCTAAACACAAACTCCCCAAGCTAAATAAATAACAAACCCTACCAACCTCCCTAAAATTCCCATATGCTCACTGAACTCGTGATTTACTGCAGCAGCTCTGTAACTCTTTAAGTGCACTCAAAATGTCTGAAAAATAAAAAAAAAAAGTGTCTGTCATCTCTCACTATTCGGATCTTGTCTCGTTGGCCTGTATTCTGCTAGGAATTTGCCTAAGCAGAGTTTAAGAATTATTTCAGCTGTTCATACCTATATATACCATGCAGTACCAGTTAGGGATGACTACAGCATGTGGCCAGTGACCTGATAGCCTGTATATTTTGCCTGTTCTACATTTTGTTTCCTATTCCACTTACTCTGCGTATTGTTGCCTGAAATCCTGCATATTCTGCTAGTGGGGAAGTCTCACGTAGTAGTGTCTTTTTGCATGGTTTTCAGGCATAAGGATCTTTTCTCCAATTTCCAAAAAAAACCTCCACTTTTCCTGGGCTTGAATTCAATCTGCAGACTTGTGCAAAACCACAAACTCCCTTCTTTCTGCTGGGGTTTCTCCTCAGCGTGGAGGATGCCAGCATGCCTAGGTGCAGGTATCCAGGTTTGCCCTGCAAAGTGGGATGTGTCAGCTGGAAGGAGGGATGTCCCAGCCCAGCTGCATGGCATCTGGGCTGGAGTGTGTGCATGGCTGACCCGCTTGGCACGTGCCACGGCAGAACGTGTCTGCCTCTGCTCAGCCATGCACTGGTGTGCCTACTCGTACCTCAGGTTACCTCAAGGTGAGAACATTTTGGCATGGAAGAAGAGGCCACCCGCAGCTGGCTCCAGCCCTTCTTTGCTTTCCCGTGCCCCTTTGCTGTACCTTTGTCTGCATTCATGTCCATTTCCCACAGTATTCCAGGCTTGTGTGCCTTGGCACAGGGGAAAGGAATTGCAGCCCCTTGCTATCAGTCAGTTGGAGATTTGATTTGTGAAGGTGTTTTTAATTAAGAATGGCTTTAGTACAGCACAATCATGGTCTGTGGGGAATGCCATCACAAGCCATGAGCATCTGACCTGGCCTGTAGACATATGCAATGATGCATCCTGATGTTGGTGATGTCTCACACTCACCCATCCCAGGGGTCTCAGCCAGGGCATGTCTCAGCTCCCATCTTACCTGGGTTTCCTCACTGTGGACTCACTGGGGTGGGGCTGCATCTTTCCCCCAACCCCATAGTCCCTGAGTGTGGAACCTTTACAATGTAGGAACTCATAAGCATCTCTCAGGACTTTTGGAGATCCTTTTCTGCATCCTGACAAAGCAGGGCCTCTTGTTTTTGTAATATCTTGGATACTCCTTACTTTTGAGGTCATTATCATTAAATTTATGTGATGAGTAAACAGAATCTTAAGCACATCTGAGTTTCTCAGGCTTTGAAATATTAATAGACATAACAATAACTAGGCAGTGGTAATTAAGATGTGGTAGAAAGAAAAATGAAATGTTTAACAATTATTATTACTGAACATGACCTAAATTTGAGAAGAAAATATTCGGTACCGAAGAAGAGAGAGACTGCTTGGTGCCATAATATGTTCATTTGGTAAGTACCTCAAATATGTTGATGGAGAAAATTATTGACCCATTTTAATACAAACTTTTTGTAAACTTTTCTTTATTGATAGGTACTATCAGAATCACCTCACGATTCCTTCTTTGTTCGTCTTCCCTCTCTGAAGCTTTATTTTGCTTTATTTGTCTGCAGGATGATGGCCTTCCAGAGAATGAACATCAGCTCTCAGTAGCTGGGAAGATAAAGAAGCACTTCAACACAGGCCCTAAGCCGAACAGCACAGCAGCTGGAGTCTCTGTCATAGCAGTAAGCATCTGAAATACACAGATGAAAGAGATTTATGTGCCCACCAGACAGTTATGTGTTTAGGACACCAAAAGAAACCAGAGAGGGTTAATCTTTAGATAACTGTAGCATTTAATTAATATAAGCATAGTTAGACTGGTATCCTGCACAGCTTCTCCTTTGATTCTCCTTGTGAGTCACATTGTTATTGAACGGCCCTAGGACCTATAATTATATACACAGTACACTGTTCCACATTTTACCAGAATATCAGTGGACCTAACTCCAATGTAAATTCAACAATTGGAACTGTGGGATCATGACATTTTACTTAGCAGCAGACTCATCTTATGGATTGAGGCCATACAGAGATTGTAGTATAAGGAGAGCACCACTTTAAAATGGAAATTGCTTCAAAATTTAACTGAAAATCTGTATGGCAACCTAAGCCTCTCCTCTTTGAAGACATGAAAGAGAGCTATGATGCCTCACTGCTGCCTTCATGATTTACATGAGTTTAGCCACTTCAGATTTAGCTGAGCAGCAGCATTTTATTGTAGTGCCACACACAACCTGCTTCCCTTTCAGCAGAAGTATTCAATGGGGTAATGACTTAATGGAACTTCTTGCTGCCTTCTGTCACATTGCAATTCCAGTGGAGCCATTCGAGGTTTGAACATGTCAGAGTGTCTGAAACAAAGCTTGACCAAAATTTTGACCAAGCTTTACTGAGGTTTCAATGGTGTCCTCAGTGGAGAATTCATCACATACAATTGTATTTTTTCCTCACGGATGAACATGTGTATTACATATACATGGACACAGGATATATTCAGCATATGATGAGATTATTCATACTAATGCCATTGAATAGTGACATGCACATCCCTCACATTTTTGATACATCTGCTTGTGTTTGTAAGCTTTCCTTTATTACTCATAGTAATGTGAACACTCCAAAGAGTCACTAAAAATGTGACATGTTAAGCGTAACCATTCCCATATCAGATTACTCAGTGTTCATTCCCAGCTTCCATAAATTGCAGGTGGTGTGTGACTGCACATGTACACTTTCTTGTACTGTTTCCACTTTCATGTTTCTCAGCTCAGCCCCTCCAGTGTTGAGTTAAATCAGCATGAAGTAAATTCAGCTCAGCACATGCAATCTGGCTCACAGGTGTGAAGTGCTTGTGCAGCAAAATGGATACTCTCTCAAAGTTACTTGGTATAAGTGCTTAAAATTTCAAGCTTTGCCTCTCTCATATTTTTCTTTACTCTTTCCTACCCTGAATGTCCTCAACGTGGAAGCAAGTTGTTCCTCATGCTTTTCCTAGATTTTCTCAGTCATCAGCTAACATAGTCAGCATTTATTTATTTTCATTTTTAAGCAATAATACTGCAGCAACTGTCCCACAACTAAAACATCACATACCCATTGCTCATCTGAACTGCAGGTATGTTCTTTATAGACTAACTGAATCCGTGTTCCTACTGAATGGACTGCCAGCACGCTTGTCCATGAGAATTACTGCTCAGATCCTCCATGCTAATGACTTCAAAGCTTAAAAGCAAGAAATGATGCCTCTGTCCTCATCCATCCCTTGCCTCCTTTATGTTTTTAATTTCCCTGCCCTCCTCCTTTTTTATTTGCCCCAGTTGCTTTGCCAAGGAATTGTTTGCAGCAGTTTAACAGTAGAATAATGAAAAAAGCACTGTAGTGAATCTGTCCACTGCAAAACATCAGGAAAAAACTGTGTATGTTTAATTATATTCTTAATGGCTTTTATTTATTTTTTAGTGTTTGGAAACTAAACAGATTATTTTTAGTGATCATCTCTGTGGGCAAACTTCATATTCTGACACAATTGATCCTGCAACTTGGCCTATAAAGTAGAAATGTTAAGAATACTTTTACATAATTCAGAAAGTTTTGATTATGGGAAGAGATGGGGAAGTATAGACCTCTTTAGCGTTTTGTTAATGCTTCAGAATGCTAGATAATTTCCATTTTATGAATAAATTAATTTTGTTTTCTACAAAAATTATTTAATATGCAAAAGAAAGCCAAAAGCAAGACAGCAATGCCTTTAAATGTTGTTTCTGCATTTGGAAGTCTATTTAGTATACATTTGACATGCATGTCACCAGGGTTTTATGTTTGGAAAGCTTCCTTTAACTGTGAAATCTCAAATAAGCTAAAATTAAATCCTATTAACAAAGACTGCTCTAGATTTAGAACTTTCAAAGTATGTATAGATGCTGTAACATATTGTTTGACACTAAAGACATGCACTAACTATATTTTCTATAAATATACTGGGGGTTTGTGCCTGCCTGTATGTTTACATACTTTTTGAGAGAGTGCTTGTGTATATAATATATAGAGTTGTCTTCTATATATTATATAACACATCTGTGTCTGTGTTTGTGAAAATGTGTTAATATGTGCTTATATTTCTCTAGCTTACTTAATAGTATGAAAGATAAATATTATCATTATTTTGAGTATTATAACTCTGTTTATGTACAGAGATCTCTAATATGTGGTATTTAGTTCTTAGTTTGTCCTCACATTGGTATGATATAATATTATATGCCTGTTTTCTCCTGTGGTAAGAAGTAACACACCTCAAAGATCTCAAGGAGTATTTACCATATGCACCAATTAAAACTATAATATGAAAATTAAGTTCCTAAAGCTGTGTCTGTGGTCAGCTTGACTGAGAAGAAGTTTGAAGCCACGTGTGTTTTGTATACATCTACTGTGGCTGCTGCTTCCTTCAGCAATGTCCAAATTGCATTGATTCCTTTGGTTCAGACTTATGTCTGCTTTATTGATGTGGTAATCTCAGTAAAAGTTGTCTCTGACCATCCAAGGCAGAGACATCCTACTTCTTGTGCATGTGTCCAGACTTCAAGTTTGTCCGCATTTCAAAGGACTCTTCAGTTTGGACAAACTACTCTAATGAACATGTGCATGCCTAGTAAGGCAGTTCCTTTGCTGATTTAGTGGAATGATTTCTCAAACAAAATTAACTATTAACAAAGAGACTTTTCTGTTGATACAATAATACATCGTTAAAAGTTCTGCCAGAGTAACTATGTCAGTTGGGAAAAAATTCCCCTGAACCAACATAGCTTTTGCAGCAAAATTTTAATTGGAGAGCTAGCTTTTAAAACAGCAAGAGAATTAGCAAGTCCCTAAAAACACTGCTTGCTGATGAGAGAGTATGTAGGAGAAATACCACTTTACTTGCCCTATTCTTAAACTCTTGTCACAGGCATTGACTACTGGTCTCTGTGGGAGACAGGGGCTGGGCTAGTGCCCCTCAGCCTGTGTCAGAATGGCCACATTGCTGCTAAGCATGTGCCAAAATATTTGCAGGATCATGTTTCTCATACAGCTTTTCAACGAGAGCAGTATTTTTTAGTTCTCTGACGGTGTTTATAAAAGGTACTGCAGTAAAAGCATAAAACCAGGCTTCCATTAACTAGTCTTTTTAAAATTTGGGGGAAGATTTTATTCTTCAGTTCTTCAAGGATGTCAATTCCATTTATTTTGGTTTGGCCACAAAACAACACCCTGTGGCTGTACCCTCTGGGCTTCAGTGACAGTGGCTAGAGGGACTAAGAGTGCAAATCACTTTTTAAGAATGCTTCTGCAATCCAAAGGTGTGCTGTAATTCCTTGTATGAACCGAGCATCATTTAATATATGTCCTTGTCTGAAGTGTTAAAGCTTAGCCTGTATGTCATCACTTTTGTGCTTGTACTTTTGCCATTGTTAAGACAGAGGAAAAGACTAATGCTAATCTGCTGTTAAGGTTGTATGAGGTCTCTGTCTTGGCAATGGGAGTAAACTCCAGCTGGAGATGCAGAGGAGTCAAGTAGAGCAGCAAAGGGGAAAAGCTGCTCAGGTAGCTGGTGCACCTCTGTTCTGCTTGCAGGGTCCTGGGCTGGGGACCCAGCAATGGGCAGGCAGCGGGTGGGTTGTTGCCCTGCCTTCTGCCCATTTTAAAATAAAATTGGCAATGCAAAGCAGAATTTTTAGCCATGGGATTTCTTGGGTGGTGTGGAGGAAAGGCCAAGCCTAGCCTGTAAGTTTTGCTTAAAGTCTTAAAGCTGAACCCGTGTCTCGGCTATCCCTTCACATCTATTGTCTGTGTTGTCCTGGGGTCATTGTCCACAGCTGGGTTTCTCATGGCAGGATTTCCACACCACCGAAATTGTTTCAGCTCTTGTTAGGGAGCGGCTCTCCCCATTTTCTCTGAATTAATTTTTGGCTATTCAGTTTTAGGGCAATATTTTTGATCTGCTTTTTAGGAAAACATCCCTTTTGTGTGTTTTATGTGCAGCATACAAGGAAGCCAGTAGATGGCAATAGCAGACCAGTGTAGTTAAGCCAACACAAATTTAACTCTAGGTACAAGGTTCCCATGGTTTTAAACAGGAAACATCCTTTAAGTAATTCTAAATAAGATGAAAGATGCATTGTTTTAACAAAATGGAATAAATTGCTAAATTCTACACTTTCAGGGGAGTCATCAAGAAAAATTTAAATTTGCAGTTAGTCCCTAACTCCCCTTGAAGTGGTTGGTACCTGGAAATGTGTTGAACTGCTTTTCTGAATTTAGAATTAGAAACCGTCATCATTATTGGAAATATATGCCATACTCTTATTGAAGCACAAAATGGCCTTTTCCCTTCATAGGGCAAAAATCTGAAAATCATTGCATCAATTTTAAAGCAGAGTGCCTCCGTCAAGATTTTTTCCCACAAAATTTTATTTAATTCAGCTAAATGATGCCTCCACTGTCTGTTAGTGTAGTACAGAAGGGTTAGGGAAAAGAACACATTTTCTTTGTTCCTATGCACATGATATTGCTAATGATAAGCTAAACTTGAAAGAGCTGTATTCCTTAAGTAATACCAGCAGCACAATTTCCTGGACACAATGTTAAGTTCATTTCCATTTTGACTTTAATTGGTGCAATTTTAAACCAAATAGTTTTGTACTGTTATCTTTTTGAGCATGAGGTGTAAGCTGAAATGATAAACAATGTTATTCATGGCTCTGAGTAGTCCTACTCTCCAAGGTTAACGCATTTTTAGAAATGAATTACCATGATTGATGGGGTATCAAAACCTGATTCTTTTCATCTTTACACATTCCATGATTATGAAGCAGTCTAATTTAAGCCTTGTGTAGTTTGTCTAGCCTGCTTCTTGTGATGGTTGCACTGAATTTAATTTTTTTTTTTAATTATTATTATTAAACTTCTCCATTTAATTGCAAAAGCTAATATTCTATTACTGCTATGTGCAACTTAAAAGGGCACTACTGTCTTTGGAGGTAATGAGATATTTCAGACTTTTAAATGAATGCATTATGCATTAAGTAACCTATTCACAAACTCCATTTTAGTTTGAATAAATTGGCTTCTAATTTGGCAATACCAAATCTAGAATTAGTATATTTTTCTTTTATTTCTTTACCTTTTTTTTTTTTTCTTCTACGGTACTTAGCTTTAGGATGTTAGATAAGAGCCTTCTGAAAGTGAAAACAGTAAATATGCACTAAATAAGGAACAGCTTGCTCTGGAGTCTGAATTCTCTAGCCTAATGTCGATCCACTGAGTTGCCCCATTTCTCTCTGCTCAGCTGGACCACGGGTTTACCATCAAGAGATCAGGGTCTTTGGACTACTACCAACAACCAGGAATGTATTGGATAAGGTATGAGATGGTGCAGCGCCAACAGTCAGTGTTTCCATGGCAACGTGCTGGCAGTCTCCATTAACCAGTTCCTTCAGTGGATAAACATGCTTTTTGATTTGTTATCCGGTCCATATGCTGCTTTATCAGTTTCGTTTTAATCTTGATTGAGATGCCACACCCCCTCATTCCCTTTCTTCACCCATCCCTCACACCCACATTGCCAGCTTTCTCTTCATCGCACATGCTCAGTACCAATCTCCCCTATAGTTAAAAGGACAGTGTATATAGAAAATCTACAGATATGCTGAAGTACGCACCCTCCCCCTCCCTACTGCTTGTTAAGGCATCTGCTTCCCCTGTGCTCCTGTTTCAAAACACACGGAGCGGCAACAGGCTCTCAGCATATATTTTCCTCTTTTTCCATGCAAGATGTGGAGCTATATACTGTCATTTTAAACCCACTAAACACAATCCTTACCTTAGATTGAACAATGCATTTGCATAACGCGGGCATAGAAACTCTCCCAAGTTCACTGAAATACAATGCATTGTATGTGCTGGTAAGCTTGTGTTTCTAACAATGCATTCCTTCTCTTTTCTTTTTAAAACCCTTCTGATACCTATTTATTTTAATTTTTTTTTTTTTTTTAATATTGCATGAGTCTCTTGAATATATTTTTCTTCATTGTGTAACCGTGCCAGGGTTGTTGTTAGCTGGCTTAACCTGTATGATAAAATGGGGCTCTGGGTGGGAGGGGCTTATTCTGGAGCGGGGGCAAGGAGGGTTCCAGGTCTGATAGCCCACAAGAGACCCACACACCTCCTCAATAAATCCAGAGCACTGGAATATCCATTAGGTGGTTAATTGCTGTCTTTTTTCTTTATTACTCACAAGGCCTACATTTTTATAACTGGAGAAAATTTTGTAAGTTTGCTGAGAGACGTGTTTTCTAATATTGCCTTTAAAAACTTGTCTGTGAGGGATTTGTAAAATCTCAGCAAAGTAACCACCTTAGCAAAACAGCAGAGATGGTCACTGCGAGTGTTTCTAGTAAAATAAAACTCCCTCCCTGGATCATTTCACCAAGTGCATGGATCGGGCTACGACACGCTTTCCATGAAACCTAACAGTTCCCTGACCGCACACTGAGGGTTAAGCAGTTTCTGATATGGATGTTCTGGGGAAAGAAAAACAACACAAACCCAAAAATAAGCCTATTTTTCAGGCAAAAAGTAGAAAAGTCATTCCAATTCACGAGTTGAACGCTGGCTAGCAAAAGTTGAGAAAGACTCTCACTCCCAGTGCTGGAGTGTGCAGCAACCCCTGTAATTCATCTAATTCCAGCCTATCGCACCTGTGGTGGTGGCTACAAACCCACGGTGACATGCAAGGGCTGAGCAAAGCCTGCTGATCTCTCTTGCCACGTGGCATCCTTCTTCGTGCTCCTTGGTTTTGGAGAAGGGGGGAATGGGGCCTGAGCGCCCAGCTTTAGCTGACTGTGGGTTTGATAGTACTAGAGGAATTTTCTGCTGAAGAAGGAAAGATGGCATTTTCTGTCAAGCAGAACTTTGATGAAGAGTTGCAAATTTAATGCCTGCTCTGTAAAATGGTGGGGAAGATCACATCAGCTTTATTTATCTTCCTGGAGTTTAATTGCTCTCCATGGTCAGTTTACATTCCTTCTCTGATTTACATTTTTTATTTTGCATTTAAAAAAAAAAAGTCTTTCCATTTGGTATACACAATATTTGGATCTTCTAAAACCCCTGCTTCAGGGGGAGCAGATCACCAGAAACAGGAGCATCTGAGAAAAATGAACATCTCCTCAGATTGGCCTTGACTCAGTTTAACTGCATGGCCCAGCTTTTGAAACAAACCACATGCATTTTGAAGAGGTAGGGGGGAAGGCTCTAATTCTGCAACTTGGTAAATAAATAAAGCTATAAAAAAAAAAAAGGTCATTTGACTAAAGCACTAGTAATGGCTGCCATCAGCATACAAAATGACACATCCCTGAATAATGGGCTGGAGCAGATGGGCGATAATCTCTCTTATTCATACATAAACTGCTCTGTTTTCCAGCTGGGGGCAGTAACAACAATGTTTATAATTAGGGTTTTCTAAACTGTGCACCTAGTGTGGAAAGGCAAATTGGAAGAGCAGGGCTCCTAGGCGTGGATGCTTAATTAGGAAATCCTCTGCGAGGGGGTGCCTTGGACCAAGCACTGCCGTGTGTTTGGGCCTCCCTCATCTCCCAGAAACATGCAGCTGTTGTGGTGACCAAGATTTTAGTATAAATAAAACCATTTTGATGTAGCAAGTGTTTAGCTTTTAGTAGCACAGATGCAAAGCATATGAAAATGTTCATCAATTAACATCTATAAAACAAATAATTTATCTCAGGTCCATGAAAATTAATCTGAATTCACAAGTACAGTGAAAAATGAAACCATGCCCAAAGGAAAATGTAAAACTCCCTTTGTTAGTGTCAAACTACTTGTTTCTTCTGCACTCCTCTTTTTGTTTTCATCTGTAATTTCTAGAAGCCTTCTAAAATACTTTTTAAATGGCATGATTTCCTCCTTCAAAAACCAGAAAACCTTGTCCTTTCTCTGCCTAAAAGACTTCTGTTTTCAAAGTCCTTCAAAATCCTAATTCTTCTGAGCGTATTCTGCATCCTCTTTTATTCTCTTTCAGTGGGATAATACATACAGAAGTGACATGATTTTTTAGGTACAGAAGTAGTTCTTGCAGCTGGCATAAGCTATAATGCCTGGAAAATCTTTCACAGTTCCTTGAATCTGAGGATCAGGGAAAACACAGGGACCAAATCAGTAAAATCATTTGGACCACAGACTAATACATGTTTTAAAACCAACCCACCAAATGTTGCAACATCGGCCCTGCAATCAGAGGTTCAGTAAAGACCAAAGCAGCATCAGTAGGGGACAAGTCTTGGAGGTCCCAGTTAAAACCCTGAAGGCTGGGCTGATTCAGAATATCAAAGGAGCACCAGAGTGGCTGCATCTAACATAAAATATTAGTAGAAAATGTCAGTATGTGTAGTGTTATATACATTATATTAGTATAAAATATTAGGGTATGTTATCTTCTATATATCCAAGGCCCTCTAGAAAAGCAAAATGGGGTAAATAAAATCCAGGATGTGTATGGAAAATTCATTAATGATCTATCTATATAATGACAATAGAAAGGAGATGAGTTGCATTGGATGCTTAACAAAATCATCAGTACAGTCAATATTGAATACATAAAATACTGGATTTTTAAAATACAGTTCTCACTGTGACAGTTAAAAATGTATCTGAATAGCTCATTTGAAGACTCATAGTTCCATCCTCTGTGTTTGGTTCCTAGTCACATTACTTTGCATCTGTCAAGTTACTTACACCTGTCCCAAGTGGATACAATACACTTTCAAGTCAAAAGTTACAGCCAGACATCTTGATGATGGGACAAGGAGGTTGGGAATGAGGCTTGCTATATGTAAAGTGCCACTTATTAATAACATAAAACCCTCTGTAAACTGAATATTGGTAAATACAGGCAGATACCTAAAATATTTTAAAATCTCTGCTCCCAATATTTGAGTAAAAAACCCACAACTGATTTACAAAGTATAAATAAAATTCGCTCATGCAAACAACTTGGCACTAACTCTCTTCCACGTGTAATTGAAACCAGCTGAGGAACTGTGTCTCTAAAAAGGGGGAGATGTCAGAGAGTAAACACAAACTTAAATACAGCAATATGAATTCAACAGTTGTGTATATAGAATACTTGTCTTTGTGTTTACTCAGCAATACAGTACAAAGCATATAACAAATTGATTTGGTTTTCTTTCTTTTTTACTTTCATTTTAGCTAAATTTCATGCTGGAAGTTACATGGTGTGCTAAAGCATTGGCCTTTTGTATTTGGAGGTCTGGGTTCAAATCCACTCGATTAATTTGTCCCCTCGATGTGGTCATTTGCACGTCTCCAAATCACCGTGTAACTTGACTTAGTTATACCTTGTGCCTGAGGGACTAGAAATACCATGAGTGTCTCACTCCTGGACTGAGGTGCATTGCTAAGTTTGAAGTACTCTCAAAAAAGTGTCTTGATTCATAAATCAATCACACACACACATATATATATATAAATATATATATAGTGTATATATATATAAATATATATATATATATAACCTGAGAAACCCATGGAAAAGAAATTTTTAAAAAGATGAGACTGAAGGGCTGCCTGGCTTGTGCCACAAGCAATGTTTAATGGTCATTTTTACAGCAAGGAAACCTGCCAATGTATAAAGGTCACTAGCCAGAAGTTTAAGGAAATAAAATAAAATTATCTAGGTGTGAACATTTAAATTTGTGAATAAAACTGTGGATATAAGAGAATGTACTGGAAGAAAAATAGCATTGTCTCAATACGTGTATTTATCCAATTCCACACACTAAACAAATCTTCATGAAAATTGCTAACAAATTGCAAGTATGCTCCTGCAGAATAAAAGCGAGCAAAGGGAAGGGTTTCTTATATTAATGCATGAACAGCTGCATCCCCAGTTTAGTCTCCTGGCTGGTATGAATAATGTATGGACTAAAAGGCAAAATGCACATTAATGTTCTTTTATTAATGAAACTAATATATATCTATATTTGGTGGCCAGCAGTAAATTAAGACAAGTGAAAAGAACAACAGCCACTGCTCACTTTCATAAAATGCAGTTACTTTAATCCAGTAATTACTGACCTGACAGAAAATATCAGCCCACAGCTAAAATAAGGTGCTTCCCATTGCAAATCCAACATATATATCAAAGGAGTTGTAGTTTTTGAAAATCTGTTTATAAACACACAGTGCAGTGTTTTCCAAGATAAAAAATGAATTTGCATGGCTCAGCAGTCCTGTAACTTCAAGTAGTAGAAATCAGTGGTAGAATCAAGTGGCAGAAATCAGGATAAAGACAGTCCTTAAGGAAAAATCCTGGGAAAATGCCAACTGCACCTTAGTATGTCAATGACAGAAAAAATGATTTTAAAATAATGCTCTGTTACTACAAATTACATGCATTTACAAAAATGACTTGGTAACCATTTGGTACTTGGTGTCAGGATTACTAAATGTTGATGCAAAATACGTTAGTGGTTAATGAAGTACTTCAGACCCATCAGCACCAAACTGTTAGAGGCAATCTACTTATCTGCTGCTGGATAAGCTCTACATTTTCTCATATGGATTGCAGCAGGACAGCTGCATATCTTAAGTAAGAACACTATCTTTTCATTTTAGTTCCCATTACTCTCATATAGTGCTCAAAGTTCTCAGTCTCCAACCTAGGGCCGGGAAAAATACAATGTCAAAATGTGATAATGAAAATCTGGGATTTGCAGCCCTGTGAAGCATAAGTGCACTTCAGATCCTCTTATTATTTATTGAAAGAGTAGCTTGAAGTAGAAGTGCCCTGGAAATCCGTAATGGACTGGTTCATGCACCGGCGAACCACCCAGATGAACAGCAGGTGAAAGAATACATCTGTTAAACCAAGGCAATGTGTGTAAGAGGCCTTTGTTACAAAAACATCAATAATAATGAAAAAGCTGATTTTTGGAATATGAGCGCAAGAAAGTACAGTAGGTGAAAATTACACTTACAAAACACATACACTCAATATTCAAATGTATCTATCTTACCATCTTCTCTGCATTCCAAAGGATGGATCTATCATATTTTAAAATTCTTTCGAGGTAAAAAGTAACCGCAACATCATTAAATGAAAAATAACATTTTTGCAGAATGCAGAACCACGATACCATCAGCAGTGTATTACAAACTGAAGGTGTCAAATGTCACTGGAACATTGGGTAAAATAAGCCTGTTCTTGAAAGTTCTATAGGGCCTGATCACCCTGTTTGTGGCCAGAAGTGCCCCATTTTGTAGTTCCAACATGGTAAACACTAAACATTAGAATATGACCTGTGTATTTTTGCTTCACTAGATAAATACTGACTTCTTTGAGTCTCTGTGACTTTGTACCTTTTTATTCAATAAGCTCTTTGGGTGAGAAAGGCTCTGGACGTCTCTCAGCCCGGGAGAGTAACAACAATAATGCCCCAGAGTCTAGAAGTATGCCTTTACAAAGACCAATTAGATCAAATCCAGGTCAAACACTGGATAAAAATGTAAAGAAAAACACAGTCACAAAATATGTCAGGAACTTTTTGAAGGGTTAGGAAGCCAGAAATATTTGGCCTTACAGACTACAGCAGCATAACGTGCTAGATTAGGTGAGAGAGGGGGTTTTTGCTTAACATATGTTATTATTGAGGCAGGGAGTGCTTTTATGTATAGTTAAACAAATAGATTTAAAGAAAAGTCTCTAAAGCTTTTCCAAGAATCATAGAAAGATAATATCTGGGGGAATATTTTTAAAGACACCTTTAAAAAGATGTCCTGGTACCTAGTTATCTTTCTTCTTCATAAAGAGCAATATCCTAGGTGAAATTTCAGAACAATTTTCTTATACATTTTCTTATGTGTAAGTTATCTAAATTTAAATACTTCAGATTTTACATGTACATTTGCCATTCTCATGTAGCAGGTTTTAAAAATAAATTCTGAATTTAATGCAAGTATTTTTATTTATTCAGCCAGAAATGTTTAAATTTCTCATGGGAGAGTATCTATTACAACAGGATGATGTGATGTGGTTTAAACTTTAAATAAATGCTTATTTCCTGTAAGCATAAAAAAAACCTTTAAATGGAAATCTGTATTTTATAGAGTTGTAATATATGCCATTCTTTTCAATTTTCACACAAAATTACATACTGTAAGCAGTATATTCACTGTGTGTAAAAGATCTAGGTATTCTTCTGTTTCCCATTAAAAATAATCAAAAACTGAATTGGTTCAAGGCTAAGAAACATAGAAGGCATCGAAAATACTAATTAGAGCTCTTAACCAACAGATAGCAGTAAACAAATTTTCGGCAGATGATAAGTGTTGGATTTTGTAGCAATTATTATTTAAAATATAAGGATGAACTTAACAAAGCGGATAATTTTACCCTTTTAAAGTAGCGCTTTATAGGTTCTAGACACAAAAATAATAGTGCAGCAATATAGCCTAACTAAATCCATTTGCTATAGTAGTTCTGTACTCCTGTCCATCTTTCTGTCTCTGTTACATCATTATTGAATGCTGGTTGCATTATTTGAAAGCATGGATTGCTATAATGCTATTCTGCACCAGTATGATGGATTTAGTTTTCATTTTAGTCTCAAAAATATGTTGGCTATAAATACATCTCTGCTCTCCTATGAGGTTGACACTGTAACTGGTAAATTTTCTAGAGAAATCAGTCATGCATATCTTAAGAGAAAGCAATAAATCCTTTGAAGCAGAAAAACCTTTTGGCTGCATTCCTTTAAATAGACCTTTTCATTATAGGGACAAATTTTACAAGCCTTATGAGTGAAATCTGTTCAATTCTCAAAGTTATCTTTGCTTCCAGTGCCATGATCAGATACTTGGTTGCATTTCGTATTTTTGCATTTACTGGTCACCTGTCTTTTCCCATTTTGCTTTTTTCAAAAGAGTCATGGGTTGTGATTTAAGGGGGCAGCCCTCCTTCTCAAGCAGCTAAGCATGTGTCAAAGTGCTCTTGCTGAATCAAGGCCATCCTGTTGAACTTATAATTTTACAATAATTTCAAGGACTGTAGTCTAAGATCCCATAACCAAGAAGAGAGCAAAACCTTGTCTCATGCTTGAAACTGATAGTCAGACTAGGGCTACCCTTACTGGGGTTGAAGTTTCACCTCATAAATGTGCCAGAAAAGCAGAAGAAAGAACGTGGCTAGAAGTTACCACCATCTTATTAAGAATTGCATTCTCAATAATGGCAGAATGATCAAAAAATAATGCCGAACAAGTAAATACTGCTCTTTCCCATTCCTAGATACCTTAGCTAGACGTGGATGAAATTAGCAGAGTATTGAATCCAGTAGACCTTGGTTAACAGGAAGAGACAGTGTGGTCAGGCTAAACAGGTCTTTCCGTCAGAGCTCTTCAGCGTTCTCCCTAAGAACATCCATTGAGCGGCATGATGTGTCAAGGAGCTGGGCTAGCTCCCCTCGGTGTTTGTTTTTCTCTCTTGTCTGACAACTTCATCACAATCCATCTTTGTTAGCTGATTGCACTGACTTGAACATGGGTGAGTGTGTATCAGCCTTCATTAGGTCAAATCAAAGACAAGTGTACATCTCTGCCTTGCCTGTAGAAACAGATTTATACTTTGAGAAGGGTGGGGGGAAGGTCACTTGGTATTTGGCTTGAAATTTGAATCTGTTAAAGGATGAAATTAATAACATCCAGAAGTAGAACATATGGCATCCATATATATGGCACTGTATCTGCTTGATGATGTCACGCTACCTCTTAAGGTTTGGGAAATGCACTTTTTAAAGCATTTAGCTATGTTGTGGGCTCAACCTTTCAGACCTGACTGAGACAGAGCAGGTTTAATTTGGTCTGAACATTTATTATCCCTGGTATTTACAGGCCACATAAAGCCTCATGGTTTTCATTATCTTTGCATTTCACACACAGCCTAATTTCATTTATTCTTATTTTATGCCCCTGCCAGACCACCGCTCTTGATAAGGAGAGGCAGGTTTTCCGACGAAGACGCAACCAGGATGTGAGGGGACGGTATAAGGCTCAGCAAGCTCCACCTGAACTCAACTCCGAATCGGAAGACTATTCACCAAGTTCATCCGAGACTGTTCGCTCACCTAACTCACCCTTTTAATAAAACACTTTTTCTCAAAAGTCTTGGCTTTAACCCTTTGAGACCCTGAAACTGCTTCAGGCCTGTGTGAAGTGATTACAGCTGATCTATCCAGCAGTAAACGCTGCGATGGTGGGACACAAAAGGGTGCTCACAGAATCTTTGTAAGAATTATTTCTTAATTGATTGAAATACTTGTTCTCTGTTTAGATTGCAACTTGCTGCTAATATGATCCTCAAAGGGTTAAGGCTATTTTGCTTTTTTATTTGAAGATAGAAGCAGTGAATGTTTTCATCAGTGGAGCTAGGAACTGCAGTATGTAATTTTAGCACATGTTAACCCTCTGAGTAAATGATCACCTTAAATCTTGACAACCCATATTAGGGTTTTATTCTGGCTTTTTTGCTTTTATACGCACATATCTTTTATAATATCCTGAAGTTCCTTGCCTGTTTCTGGCCAAAATTATATCAAATGTACTATTGCTTAGGAATTATAAATATAGGCTTAAAAAAGAAAATAAAATTAAACAAATGGTATCTTCTACAGCAGCTTATTCCAAACCTGCATCGCACTTCCACATGGAGTGACTGTTATTGGACGATATGATGCAGGGCTAAATGGGAAATTCAGTTTAGGGCATCCTTGCCATTTACAAATGACATAATGATGCCCATAAAAGGTTGCTTCCGTGTAGTTTGCTGCTAATGACAATGTTGAATCTTGGGAAATTGCTTGAGGACACATTCTGTCATGTAATAGTATGTAACGATCTAGTTGAGAAGTTCTTGGTTCCTTTGCATCACATTCAGGAATGTACAGGCATCCTCTCGGCATGACCTGGTTATTCTGGCATAGCCATTTAAAAAGATTAACACTGATGAGTATTACCCTTTAAATAGCTAGAGTACTTCTAAATTGGCGAAAATTCAAGTCATTTAATATATATGTAAAGCCTAAATTGAATTAGCAAAAGTTTTGTCTTTCGAATGGAGAAACTAAAAATTATTCACCAGTTTTATTTGTAATATTTATTAAAATGGGCATTTACACAGAGTATATATATATTACTGGTTTGTTAAAACCTCAAGACAACATTAAAGCTTTTTATTTGACCATTATCATAAAGTTGGCTTCCACAGAAATATTACGGTGTGTAGACTTTTGCTTCAGATGTGATAATTTGACAAAAAAAAAAAAAAAAAAAAGATGGCTCAGAATTTCACTTGAACAAAAGAAGCAACTTTCAAAATCATGTTTTAAAATAAAAAACATTGTGAAATTTATAGTTTCTCTTATTGCTCATATAAAATGGAAGTTCTCTCCTCTAAAGTTAAAGTTTTCTCACAGTGTTTTTTAAAAGTCACGTGTGGTTTCATCTTTCTCTCTCTTTCTCTCTCTCTTTCTATCCTCCCCCTTGCCCTTTTTCTCTCTTTCTTTCTTCCTTCCTTCCTTTTCCTTTCCTGTCATACATCCAGAAGTATCCATATACTGCCCAAAATGACATGCAGATTTTCTCATCTTTCTGGGAAGTATCAATAAATTTTTCAGGAACAGGGCAAGTTGCCCACAGTATCGTTCCCGTTCTGAGTTGTGTTTGTTCATGGAACTGTCTGTATGAGCAGTTGTGGCAGCCAACATGTACCTGCAGCTGGTGGGGACAAATATAAAGCTCGTTTGCACTTCTAGCTGGAAGGATTAGTTGAACTGTATTTCAAGAAACATTGGAATTCTTCTGTTTTTCCATCCTACGAAGTGCATCTTTCATTCCCTCAGACATGAAAATTTATATACTGAAAGCTCTGAAAATGTTAAACACAGGAATTGAATCTTGTGAATCTTCACACAAGTGGTAGAAGTATTTCATGTAAACGTTTTTTTAATCCACCCAATATTGATCATCTAGAAGTGAGATATTTAGTAGAAACTAGTTCTCCTGACTTCCTGGGTAATAGAGAGATGAGCATTCCAGGTTTGATTCATCTCACCTGTCATGGGCACACATTTTAGGCAGGACTCATGTTTTGATTAACCTATTGGTCTCACTCCATCGACTGCAGAAAGAAATGCTGGTGGCAGCTTACATCAGACACCAACTTTGGATTATGAGTTTACTAGAAAGTCACCTAAGCCATCAGGAGACAGATCTCTGAATGTACGTGCAGGGGCAGAAGGCCTGTGCATGGCCTCAGTTACTCTGTCTGGAACCTGAGTAACAACATCTTAAAGCAAGTGAAGCAAATAAGTGTCTTGTTGGAGAACTCCATTGGGACAGGAGGTGAAGGGACAAAGGCACTGCCATACAAAAGTCCTCAGATTTTAGGTTTTGGGAAAGGGTTGTATCCGTGTCAGATCCTTGACTATGACCATCCAACCCTAGACTCATTGTGGAGAGAAGATGCTCAGTAGATAGGGCACAACCACTGCCATTGTGATCTTTATGATTGCATGTTCATAATATTTGGATGGGGCAAGGATTATTTTTCCATAGGATCAAACCCTCAGTCAAGAAAATCCTTCCTTGCCACTTACCTACCCTAACTTACAGTAGGTCAGAATCTGGCACATGTTTAACCAGGATTGACCTTCCCACATTATATCACAGCCTTCCCTTTAGAAGAGATACAGCTCAGCCATGTAAATGCAAGACATATATGTGGTAATAAAACTGTCCATTAATACCACATGCTCCTTGACTATTGTGAAAATTTGGCAGGCTTAAAGCAAAGGCCAATGTTCATTCTTCTTAATTAGAGAGGGAAGTCAGGAGAAAAAAAAATATATGTTTCACCTTATGCATGAGAAATATTATTCAAAAACCCATCTGGGATTTTCCTATCGCCTTTTCTTTGCTTTGGAATACAGGGTTATCATTAAAATAAGATGTTTGGCTCCTTCATCTTATACCATCTTGTATTACTTAAAATGTATGTAAAAATAATCCTAGATCCTGAAAATCCTACTCATCCCCATCATCTTATGTTTCTGATCTTTGGTTCATGTTTTATGAACATAACTATAAAAATATTTCTTTAAGTTATTTTTAGGTTTGTAAGAGACTGGGTTTCAAATTGCTGATATCCTGTTTTAGGTTTCAAGAAAAGGTATCTGAATATTTGAACTGTTTCAAAAGAGTTTCCAATGATGATTTTAAATATATCCATATACCCATAGATATATATTTTAATATATCCATATATATGTATATATATTTATGGTTTCATTGAACTTATAATGGTTTAGGCTTCTTTGGCAGTGACTGCCATTTTTTTAAATCTAACTTCTGAATTCCTGGGGGTAAGTGAAGACAGAATATGTGCCCCTACAAATATCTGAAACACCAATAAAAAAAAGAAATCAAGCATAATAGACTATTTCTAATGTGATATCGGGGAGATCACATAGCACACCGTGGCTATTTTACTGTAATACAGACCAGTCCTTCTGACTTCTTTCTTCATTTCCCTTTTGAATCATTGCCTTGTATTGCTGCTAAATGTGACAAAAATTGTTTCAGTTAGCAGAGACGGATGGCAGTTGTGGTAGGCACCATCTATCATCAAGGAGATGGAGACGAGCGCTTCCGAAGGGTGATTCAGGTCATCTAATGTTTGGTCTCTGGAGATGCCTGACAGCCTGATCTTAGTATTAGCAGGAAAGAAGAACAGGGTCACTTCCAGCTTAATTCCTCTCAATTAAATATAAGCGGGGATAACGTGGACTCTAACCTAAGTGCAATATTCTAGCGAGCTTACACGGAGTAAGCAAACTTTGATGTGAAAATGTAGTACTGATAGCACAGGATTAGCTAAAAGGTAGTGAGCTGGGAGTTGTCTCATCTAGATGTATCTGTCTAAGAGTTAAGCATCTAATATAGGGCAATAATCCAAGCCTCCAATACAGGTGCTAGAGACTGGCTTCTCTAAGAGATAATTAAAATTCTAGGATGGATTAATCACTCATGAGATGAGGTGCCTAGCCCAGATATATTTAGAACATGATTAATTAGTCATGATTTATAAATTAGTATTTCTGTAAGTTACAATTTCATAGCATTAATGTACAAAAAATCCAGAATACTATGGTTCTACTCAGAGGGTTAACAGAAAAGCACTAGGCATGCTGATTACATTGGTGTATCCAAACTGCTTTGCTTTTTTAGCCAGTGTTTGCTGATTTTTTCAGAAAATTCTTGAAAAATTTCAAGTTTGAAATAATTTAAGTGTTGTTGTTTAAGGAATTTCTATAACCAAATTAATCTTATTTTAACTCAACTTATCACAGGAATAATATGTATCATTGATGCAGTGTAAGTCTGTAGTTACCAATTTTATTAATTCCACAAGTGATTCCAGAAATCTCTCTTTTTTTAAGTACTTACTATAGAGCTTACAATGGTGGCATAGGTGACTGAGACTGTCTTTCTTATTGGTAAACAAACAATATTGTAATTTCAAGAAAGTCCTAAGAATCAGCTTTTCAGTTTGGTAGTGTACTAGTTAGGGGAAAGCTATCTCATTACATGCATTGTGTAAATCATCTTTGTAGATGAAGATTGTTCATATTAATGAACACATTCTTTTTTCCTTGACATTGTAGCAGAAACTGTTTACTTGTTAATGAACAACCAATACATTAATTTGCTTCAGACTGTTAGAGGGGAAAGTGAGATTCCAGTCATTGACAATGTTATTGCTTTACAGTAGCCCTCATCTAATTTAAATGTGGTGCATACTACAATAAGGAAAGCCAAACCTGTGAATAAACTCCTGAAAAAGCCTGGTGGGTCTTTATTCAGTTGGGTGCTCGCATACAGTAGCATGTGACAGCAGGAAGGCTTTCAAGAATTGTTGAAATGAAAGCGATATATCCACAAATAAGAGCTAAATTGCAATCCTTTCCCTATGGGGCATATATGTTTGAAAAGAAAAAATAAAGAAAAGAAAAGAAAAATTGGCTCAGAGGTTTGCAGTGGTACTATATTACCACAGGGCAAGTACATTAAATCATTGTTATTTGCTAGCCTGGGGTATATGTTGGAAAATGGCATCTTTTTTATTTAGTTTAGATTGTGGGCAGGGAGAGCTTTCCTAATATTATTGCAGTGCCTGCTAGTGCTGCCATGGTTAAGGCTGTGTTAGTATTTCCATTATAAACTCTTAGTCTCAAAGGTTTTTAATTTGATTGTAAAAATTTGCTTCAGGCAGAAACTTGGCATACAATTTTTCAGCTCAGAGCGATTCTTTTCCTAAGATATGAGAGAAATCAACTTGACCTCTTCAACATTTATTTTCTAAGAGTGCACAAACATTCATAGACACAAAGGTGGTTTTTATGCAGCTCCTTTCAGACGTGTCACATTTTCAAGCATATCTCACAGGTCTTAAATACAAAGGCGACAGCTCAGAACTTTTGGGCATTTTGAAAACCAGGAAGAAAACTCAGTGATCAAGAGCAAAAATGTTCCACATGTGGGAGAATTTTATTTTGACGTGACAAGCATGTAAAGTTTGCACAGTAACGGGTATGTATACGCCCTGCTGAGTGCTCATGTAATGCCTAAACCCATTAGTTTAAGTCATTCCATGTAGAAAATGCTAAATGTGAATGTGCTGAATTTCCCTGTTAGACTGGGAAAAGAAACAGTTTTTTCTTGTGTTTTATAGTAGCACCATGGACCACGCTGACAATTCATCAGCAAAAGGGGTCCACGAAGAGAAGAATCAAAAGGGTATGTTTTCTCTTAAGAGGAAAAGAATTGTCTGAATAAGAAAGAGTTGAAAGCTCACACTGAATAAGATAGGTATTAAAAGCAATTTAAAAAGCATAAGTATGGAACCATTTGAAAACTATAAAAGTGCAAGGGAGCCATGCAGTGTAGGGAATCCATGCGTGGAACCAATCACGTACTAATCTGGAGCAAATTTACAGCTACAAACAGGCATAATTAATACACAAATCAAACACACCCAGCAGCAGATGGAATTGAAATCCTAGTCCTTCTAGCAAACATAATGCAGACTTTTTCCTCATATATTCACTAAGTAAGACCGTGTGTAGCTGTTTGAAGTAGTGTTGCATACAGGCTAGTGGGGAAATTAGGTGTTTAAAAAATGGCTGCAAATTAATTGTTTTTAATAGCAATTCTACCTCACTGGGTCCTTTTGGAAAATGACAGCTTTTAAAAGTGATGTCTATGCATTTTATATTTGTGTGCATATATACATGGATGGCCCATGCCAAACGGCTTCAGTAAGAATTGAGTTGCTATGTTGAGGCTTCATGTTGCCTGAAGTTTTCTGCAACAGGGTCCAGAGGAGGGGACAAAGTCTCCACGAAATAAAGAATTTGTGGATTGATCCACTCATAATGGAGATGTCTTCCTAATCTTTCTCTTAGTGATTGACTTGGGTGACAAACCACAGTGCTCAGTCATGTCCAGAAGTATCCTCCCCACCCAAGTGGGTGGGAAGGGGACACTGGATAGAACTGTGCCATTTTCTTGGCACCCACCTACAGTGCTGCACATTTTGTCAAGCCATGTGTAAATATCAGGTTGGGAAAATAACTGTTTACACCAAATGATAGAGCCAGAAAAAGCACATAGGTAGTGATTAGCCATGACAAGGATAGACTGACATTTGGAAGATTGTTTCCAGCCAAATGGTCAGGCAGATTTTTGAGAGTTTTTCCAGTAGAAGCATTGGAACCAAGAAACTCCAATTGACTGTTAGGTGCAACTTGATCTGTTCATGAAAAACTTTCTTCTTGAGGTGTTTCTGATATGTTCTCATATGTGTTTCCTGATGTAGGAAGACCCTGGACTCAGAAAGCCAGAAGATAGCTTTGTTTCTATGTGTCTAATAGGTTTTAATGCTAGTGATAAGTTATCCATACACATATAATTTTAGGTGTCTTGAAAAAAATAAAAAAGCAGTGATGAAAAAGAAGCTTAACTTACTTGTCTAGAGCTCCTCTAGGAAGAGCTGACATTACTGCTACAACTATTACTGCTGCTGCTATTACTATTACTTCTACTACCACCACCACTGCCGTTGCCCTTCAGAGGTCATTACTTTATTCTACATGTGCATCTCCATTAGATGCCTGGAATGCTTCAAACCTGCTAGTAAGACCAGCAGGGTCTTGTATGAATAAGAGCATCAATAAAACTGTTTTCTTTTCAAACAGAATCCCCACAGCTATCCAAGATGGGGTCCATCATATGGTGAGAGTTTGAGAATTGGAAAGAGAGGTATTGGTAAGTTGAAAGAGAGGATTATTTGTAAAGTATAAATACAATGTCCAAGGGAATTTCTAGGGCTGTATTTTGCAAAAGAGCGTGATAGATATTTTTTTTCTTCAGCAAATTCAAGCAAGAAGGAAAATGCAAATAAGCCCTTGAGATACGAACTTCTGATAATTTGGTGTTTATCATTATTCTTAACAAGGTGTAGTCTTTGTGACATTGCTTCACAGTGATAGGGAGCTAGAATTTAAGCTGGGTAACATAAGATCTTGGCAAATTTTGCCATTGATAATTAAGGGGTGGGAGCAATCAAAATTGACTGACTGATGCTAAAACAAGTAGTTCAGAAGAGGCATTTCCAGAGAGAGCTGATGTGGGGAAAAAAGGGAGGAGGAGGACTCTTGAGTATTTCCTAAAGGCCAGTTTATCACTTGCCATTTGTGCTGGTCTTTGGTGTCTTATCTGAGGGAAAAAAATTGCTCAGGCTGGTCCAAGGTTAAAGACATATCCACTATAACTTACCTTTTATTTTATTAAGGAATTAATAATAAGATTTTATATTCTGCCTGAAAGGAAACTGTTAAAGTATTACTGTAGTGTGAAATTAAATAGCACTTTTCTCATGCCTGCTAAAAAGCCATCTAAGGAAGTGGTGGCCTTCAAACAAGTTTCTGAATTATTTAAATTTTTAAAAAAAATTAATTTTTTTTGAAAAGTAAAACATTCAGAAATTTCTATGTGTTTGATTGGCATAAGGGAATCTTTAATTTTCAAGGTACTAATTAAATAATTTCTACATGCTGCATCCTGCAAAAATAAGGAGGAAAGACAAATTTTTCAAAATGCAAGGGAACAGAAACAACATCTGATATTATCACCTTAACTTATGAGCTAAGTTTTTAAGTTGCTGCTTACTCTTACATAAAATATTTGGTCTCATTAGGTAATAAAGGAGTAGAAAAGGAAAATTCACTTAATGCTTCAGCTCTAACCTCAAGTTCTAATGAGTTCATGTTTCTTGAGCAGAGAATGATTACAATATATTTCAATTCAGTCATCACAAGCAAGCCACCAAGGAGTTAGATCCAGCTGCATTCCTGAGAAGCTGTGCACAAATTCTAAAAATTAGTCTTGCAACCACATCCTGGCTTTCCCACAAAAACCTCTGTGCCAAAGTGAGTCTTGATGAACATGATTATAAAAAAAGATGTAACTATTCAGAAAATTCTCACTTCATGTGTTAATATACCCTGGATAGAGGTATGGAAATCAAATATAGCTGTGGACCGACAGGTTTTGTATCTAGCGCCCTTCAACACTATATATACCAACTCTCATGAGAAATGTGGATGCTATTTTACAATGGAAACCTGTTAAATCCCGCTAATGATGGAAAGTTTCATTGTAAATGGATGGATTTGGGGAATTAGGAGGTGAATTAAGAAATACAATAAAGGACCAGAGAATAATGCATTGCATAGTGTACCTTCATTTGTTCTGACAATTGATTTAGTTCTAATTTTTTACTTCTTAGATTATCAGCAATTGTGCTAGAGTATAAAAACTACAGGTAATATGAGATCCCACCAGGGCTCTCTGATTATTTTTGATTAAAGGCAGGAAAAGTGCTATTTTATCTATGTTGATAAAAGCATGCATTTAATCTTACTTTCAATTACAAGGTGGTTCAAGTTGGTTCAACTGGTTCATGGAACGATTTAACCACTGGTTAATGGAATGATTCTTGATTCAGAATTCTTGCAGATTCTAGCTGCAAAACTAAAGAGTCTGTTAGATGTCTGTCTGTCTAGAATATTAATTTATTTTTTTTCATGGGGATTATTAATTGACAACAGGTTTATAGGCATGTGGTACTTTCCCTTTTGGACTTTGTCATCCCAAAGAGTTTGTCCTCCATCTTACTGGCAGCACAAGATTTTGGGACACCAAAATGAAGGCTAATGATTTGTGAACACCATAATCCTTCATGAACCTTCACTGCCAACCCTTTTCTCCTCTGCTCCCTTCCACACACCTCCAGCCTCTCCAGGCCACTTGTTTCTTTCTCCTTTCCTACACTCCACTTCTCTTGTGTGGTGCAAATATTGTACATCTGTGTGTAAAACAGAGCAGGGAAACTGCTCCAGGGGAATAAAAAAGCTTTGCCCTGCATTAGTTACCTGGTTCTGTTCATTGCCCCCATGCACCAGCATGCAAGGAAACAGGGTATAAAAAACTGACTGCTCCAGTGGGAAGAAGATGGGACTGCTTTCAACAGCAGTGGTGGCTTAAATAGTAAATGACAGTCAGGGGTAAGGTCTGAAAAGTGTGTGTTGTGTCATCTGGGATTAAGTTCTACACTGTTGTTCTTTATATTTGGACTTCAAAGAATTTTTATTTTAAGCAAACTGAAAGACTGGGGTGTTGTGAAAAAAATACTGTAATTACAAAAGAAAGAGACTTGGAGGAAGTTAGAGCGCAATCATACATATGTTTAAACATTACATACACTCAATGAAAAAGAGAATATGTGGAGAGGATCCATCATGTCCTATCTTCAAATTATGTCCATGCTTTAGGTTTTTGCAATCCTTTCTAAAGGACAATAATGGAAATAATGGAAAACATGCACAGACTCTATCTTTCAGTCACTTGTCCTCAGGTGATAAATGCCAGCTTTATTCTTTTTTGGCACTTAACCCTCAATATGGGAAAAGGCAGTTGCTGAAAACCCTAAAGCCTAAATGCTGCCCTGGTTTTAGCTTCTTGCTCTGCCCCAAAGCTGCACTTGCTGGACTATGTTTTCCACTTATGTTGTAGGTAGAAAGCTAAACCCTGGCCTGCTGTGTGCCAGCATTTGCACTGCTGGTCTCTGCCAGGCAATGCCAGCAGTCATGAGGCTCCTCTGCCCTGCACAGTCAGGAGCAGCTTCTGCTGATGCCTGAAATATCATTTGCCATTTGCTAAATGAAGGCCAGTGAAATCCTCTTTTTGAGAGATACTTGAATTCAAGGTAATCTTAAAAGACGTGCTTCTGCAAAGGGACTAAATCGCGCAGCTATTGGTGCTGGTTTGTTGCCTCTGTTCTGGCTGTGAGCAGCTGCCAGGCAGCAAATGGGGCAGCAGACATCAGGAAGCAAATGGAAACCCTGTGGGCAGCTTGCAAATCAGCAGTACATGGCCATAACCAAGTCTTCCCTGGAAAGCAGTTGGATTTGGGGTTGGGCTTTTGCTTTCATTTTTTTGAACGGGAAACACGTTCAAAACTCCAACCTGCCTCCTGTTACTTGTTTCAGTTATGTTCAGGGAAATGGGACTTGGGAAATCAGGGCAGGAGGAGGGGGAAGATTAGTAGCATTACATCAAAGAATAATCCAAGTCTTATCGTGATTCTCCTGTTTGGGCAACAGGTAGATAAGGAAGATAGGCTCTAGATTATGTCCAGCTGCTCATTCTGAACTGCAGACAGATTGCACTCCAGGCAGAGAAATCATCTGAATGGAAATCAGTAATTCATTCTTTATTTCTCTTCATGTAACATGGAGTTTGGTATTGTCATTTTACTTGCAATTACCATGTATACATACCATAATGTTTCAGGATATTCCCCAGATTGTAACCCTTTCATATCAGCTCTAGGTAGGAGAAACAAAATACACAGGTAACAAATTAATAAATGACATTACAATTACAAAGTTAAACTTCTAGCACTGGGACAGTTTTCTGTTATCAGAGGTTACATATTTTTGATCAAAACCATGAATTTGCATATATTTGAGCAGATACTGAAGTTTAAAATATAGCAAGTTTAATTTTGCCATATAGCAAAAAGCCAACATATCTGGTCCAAGACTTCTCAAATTGCTTCCATTGAGGGAAATCAATTTATTTTTTTCTGTTTGCTACCTGAAAAGAAAAAATCACTGACCCTGAAAATATATCTCTTTTTATTCTTAGCCGCATCCATAATCCTCCTTTTTTAATAGCTGAAAGTCATAATTAATATGTCACCAGAGAGTTTTCATTGTTTTTTTCAGAATTATCTCTTAATTTACTACATTATCCTGATTAAGTAATAAATTTCTCAGTTCCAGTTTTTCCTTAAGAATACAAAATACCTCATTTTTGACCATGCTAAACTAAGCTGCAACTGAGGAAGACATTTTGGCCTAGATGCCTTTTGCTAAAAAATTCTTTCAAACTCTTTTCTTAATGCACACCTAAACGCTGAGGGCTGCAGAGCCCCAGAGGCCCTCTGTACCTGCAGACCTTGCAGCCACAGAGCTGGAAGCAAAGCAGTGGCCCAAGATGTTCCCCCTGCACTGGGAGTCACAACACAAGGAGAGGAGATGTAGACCACAATCCTGCTGCTACAGCACAGCAGTTTGATTCTTTACTGAAATGATGGGTTGAAGTGGCACTAGAGATGTCCCATCACATTCCTGCAGTAGGGTTCCCTTCCATTGACTGAAGGAGGAGAAAACCCAGATTTTTTTTTTCCCCCTCAAATTCCACAATTTTCTGTGCATCAGTGAAAAACACTATCCTTCCCTCACTTGTGTGTGACAGAAAACTTTTGTGGTTTCCTGCACTCATTTTTTGAGAACTGTGGACAATGTTTTTATTGTTGCTAAGAAAACACCTGTACAAATTAATTACAATATTTTCTTCTAATTTGTCTGTAGCAAATGAGAAAGTATCATATTCTTCCCTTTTCCTCAGTCAGGGAAAGCTGGTCTTCATTCCCTGCAGTTTTACTCATTTAACCCAAAAAATTCTGTTACGTAGCTAACTCACTAACTGAGTGTATTAATGTGCTCAGTAGCCTGATTTGTGTAAAATATGCAATGGTTACCATTAAAGTACTAAGCTTTACTCCTTATAGCAGCTATACTTGGAAGGAAAACTTACAGGTTCCTCCTTGGACTCAAGGTTCATGATCTCATAATTGCCATAGGTGGAAATTTTCTGAGGCCTTTGGAAAGGTTTAATGACCAGGCTGTGTGCCTGTATGGAAACACTGACTGGCAAAAAGTGTTTTTTTCTGCCCTGATAAAACCCTGAGAGAGGAACTCAGTCAGTCATTGGAGCTTGAGTGAGATGGAGACTGATGAATATATATCTATATATATATATATATATATGAATGATAGATTGAGAAAATCAAGCCACAAATAACCACATAGCACTGAAATTCCTAGAGACCAGCAGTTCACAAATCAAGAGAACATACCCAGGGAAGAGTGATGAGCTGAAAAGGAGAGCAAAACTGACGTGCCATGAACAAGGAAAAAGTTTCCTGACTGCAGGATTTCAGCGACTCGTGGTCTAAAAGGCTTGGCATGGCAGGATCCAGCGAGGGCCAGCCAGCTGCTCTGGCTGCAGAGCATTCCATGCTGCACGAGCATGCAAATGATGCAGGGATGGTGAAGTGCAATACTATTGGGGAGGAGCAGTCAGCGTAGGGGCAGGAGCTGGCTGTCCCAGCTTCCCACTTTGAAGGACTAGACTTCCTGGTTTTTTCCTGATTCCAAAACATGTGGATTTTTCTTTTAGGCCAAATGAAGAGGTGACAGACATCTGCTTGTGCTTTAACCTCTTGTCTGCAGGTCTGATGTTGTGCTGCACTACAGGTTTGTACTTGGCTCAGGGGAGACTTCACTGCAGTGGAAGCTGGGAAACACATCAAGTGAAGAGTTTTAGAAGTAAAGCTCTAACAACCTCTGGTATTGGTGTCCAGAAATTATTCAACTTGCCCAAGTCAGAGGAGCAGTATATGACCTCACTCTGACACCAGCATGTCAGATTATGGACAATTTTATGTCCTTGAAGCAGAGCAGAGGTACTACAGCTCATCAAAGAAAAAATGGGAAAATGAGCTGTCAGTTTGAAAAGCCAAAGTTTGTGAAATGGACCAGATCTGGTTTATGTGTTAAGTTTTTACTTTGTGTAAGGTGGTCATTAGCGAGGCAGTGATCTGTGGGTGGCAGCCAGTCCCTCCAGGAAGCTGGTTTGCTGAGATGCAAAACTATAGAAACAGGGAAACTGCTGAAAACAGCAAGGAGCAGACATGCCCCAAGCTCAAGGACAGTTGAAAGGGCACCTGGAAGAACGGATGGGCTGTGTCATTTGCTACAACCAAACGTCTGTGGTTGAAGGGGAGGCTGAGAGAAAGGATCTGCCTGCAAGGATGCAATTGGCAGGAGGAGATACGTTAATTTCCCCTTTTTATTTCTGGCATAATCACCCTGAGATTTAACTAAAATGTCTGGCCCATATGTGGGCACTTCAAGGGCTCCTTCTGGTGCCTTCTTCCTGAAAAGAGTAAGTTTTGATGGGCCTAGCTTAACATTGCACCTGACTTGAAACAGTAAAATTCAGGGAGCCTTTAGCCCTTCTAAAAAGTTCGTTCATTTTTAAGCCCTTGTGCCCTGTCTCCTCTTTGCCACCCCAGTGATTAGGTGCTGCTGCCCAGTTCAGGGAGAGAAGAGGAAAGTGTTTCTTTACTCTCCCTTTCTGAAATGGGAATCAGTCAAAGGCAAAGCTTTCAAGACCTGGTCAGCCCAGGTGATTTAAGCTACAGCAAAGCACAGGAGGCATATGGGTGATGTATGTGGGCTACTGTGCTAAGAGGATCAATTCAAAGTACTTCTCCAGAAACTACTACAGGAAAAAGATAATGGAGTGAAGTGAAACAAAACCATGAGAATTTGGAATAAAATGGCCATACATTTCAATGTGAGCCCACAAAAGGCAAGAAGTTTTCTCACACAGCTGTTTCCCTGGGACACCAGGGCTGTGTGCTTACCCCTCCAGTGGATGTGAAGGAGGTAATGGAGATTTAGGCTCATCTGAAAATTGAACAGGATAGGTAGAAATCAAGTATTAAACTCTTTTCTACTGTCTTACTTGAAGTCCAAATGTGGAAGAAAAATCTCCTATAGGACTTTCATTCAGTCTCATGTGTGCTGTGTTTCATGTATCTTAAATTACACTCCAGTGAGGCTCCTGTGCCCCAGAGCTGTCAACGTACTGCCACTTGCCTGTATCTATGGAAAATAAATCACTACTTTGAGTGCCAGAATACTGTTAGTTTAACTCTTACCTTTTTTCCTCTCTTCATGTCCTACTGTCATCCTCGCCCACTCCTCCCTTCACAACTTCTGAGTCTGTTGGCTGATTTCAGCCAATCTGGAGAGAAGAGGCAGAATTCTCAAAAATAGTTAAGGACATAAAGATTTCGGGAAAATCAGCAGCTCAGTAGCTGAGAGAAGCCTAAATTAGCTGTTGGCCCTTGTGCCAGAGAGAGGTGGATGGGAGCCTGCAGTGCTCCTGCCCTGAAGGGCAGCTTGGTGGTTGTACCTGGCTGCCTTTCTGCAAGGGGTGCTGGGCTGTGGTGGCTGAAGGGATGGGGGAGAGCTGGCTTGATGCTGCTTTGAGCAGCAGGCAGTACAGTGGACCTTCAGGAGCAGCTTTTGCAGCTTTGGTGTCACCTTTTCCCACTTGCAGCTGGAGGACTTGATCTCACTGTCCTGCAATATAACTGAATAAAGCCCTGAGAGGAAGCAACAATTCCCTCATCTTTTCCCCATTTTTCTCTGCTTCATCCCTGAGTGTGAGGGCTGCTATTATCCTTCCTCTTTTTCTGCAAGAGAGAAGTCCCCTCTTGCTTTCCATTTTTCTGTCTTGATACAATGAAATGAGAGGTGAAAATGGCTGCTACTAGGCTTTCTGTCCTAGGTTGAATTGTGTAATTATGATCTTTCCAGAACAGAGTGTGCTGTTCTGAATTTTTTTGACCATGAATGCAGCTGTCATTGAAAGACCTCTTCAATATTTGAGTCCTGTGAACATTTTTATTACAAAAACATTCCCTTGTTTCATAATTTTAATTTTCCTCTCAAAAGAAACACTGATTTTCCATCTAGCTTTCCTTAGAAGCTACCACTCAGCCCTAACAAAGAAAAGAAAAAGGTCAAGGAGGAGAAACCCAGAAAACTCTTACCCCGAATATTGACACATTTAGATTATTTTAATTTTTATTAAAAATTCAGGCAGGCTGCCTACACAAGTGGTACTGCCTTGCAAGCCTGTATGAAGAGCTCCTTGGCTAATGCTCATCAATCTGAGGAAGGAAACCAGGCAACACACTGTGAAATGCTGACCCTGCTGGTTGTCTCCATGCCATATGGCAGCAGAAGCTGGCGTTGTTCTTTGGCACTTGGACCTGGAAGCTCTTTTGCCCAAGGCCGCTGCTGTTTACAGAAATAGAGCTCCAGCCCTGACCATCAGAGATGTGCATGTGCCAGATGACAACGCTGTAACCTGCAGTAACCTTGTAAACCTGGGCCTGGCACAAACACTCTGAGGACAAACGCACTGCAGCATTTAAGTATAAAAAAAGATCGTTTGATGTGCTTTAATTTACTGGAAGTGAGTAAAAGGAATTCCACTCCATTTTTTAATAGGAAAAATTTGGCTGTAAAGAATCACAGCTCTGTCTAGTCTGGGCCACTGGCTTTATCAGGGTGAAATCATCCCTATAGAAATGTTACAAGCTTGTCAATGCTCTTTGCTTACAGTGTTAAATTCTTTGATAATTTTATCTTTAACTATTTCTCTTGGCAGCCTGTCTTTAGCCCAATAACCTTTTGAGTCAGATTTTTTTTTCCCTTTAATCTAGTTTAAAGCTCCTCTTCCTTAAATTTAAGTTGTTTTCTGTCTCATGGTCTGTTTTAACTGCTGAGCCCTCAGGTTTACAGGCTGAGTCATTCCTACTTGAGGTTTCTCTCCATTTTTTATTTTGTTTGTTCTGCTAATTTAAGCAGTATGTTTCTCTTTCATTCATGTACAAGAACTTAAAATTTAAGAAACTCTTGTTATCCTTGCCACTCCTTTTCCCACTTCATCATCTATGTAACCTGCTGTGTAATTCAATCCTTCTCCAGTGGTTTCATTGGGTTTTATATGGAAAAACTGTGTAGGGATGTGAATGATCCAGAGCTTCAAAAGCAAATTCTTGAATATTAATGACTCTGCTTTTTTATTTCCAGGATGATAGACTGCCAATATCTGTGTCTTTGAAATCCTTCCCACCAGTAGATTGCCATCATTTCAGCTTGGCATTGGTCATGCTAATTTGATGACTTCTAGTTTAAATATTTTCTTGTTTGTTTGTTTGCTTAGTGCACCTTTTCCCTCTCTTTCCCTCCTTCTTTTGGTTTTGATTACCCTTTTGATCAGCTGATGGATTGATTAGGCAAGAATTCTGGCTATCAGCAAACATGCCTTTTTGGAAGCGTGATCCAATAGGTACAAAACACAGATAAGGGTGCATTTGACCCTGTTCAGAGCTGTGTAACTCAGCATGTCTTGTACTTTTCTTCCCCTTTTTTGTACCTTCTGTAAGGTGGGAGGTGTTCTACAAACCTAATCTGAATGAGTGGACAAAAGTTATTTTGGACCTTACACCAATTTGAGGAAATGATTGTTGTCCTTCACTAATGCTCTTTAACAGAAATAGACCCCCAATCCCTGTCTTGTAATCTCCTGGTGTGCAGCAGGTCAGAGCACCCACTTCAATCTCATAATTAAATGAGTGTGTCAACAAAATATGCCTTTGTTACAAAGGGAAGAATAATAATTGAAGTAGTTAAAGCTTTTGGCTTAAAAGCAAACAGACAACCAATGAAACTAATTCTTCCTACTTCTAGATCCATGAGGACCTACAAAGCAGAGAATATGGAGATTCCTTTTCCCATTCTCATTTTCCTTTTCCAGATCCATGCACAGATCTATGAGCATATGCCTCATCTTTCTCTGGGGAGGTTCAGGACCAGCCACACAAAATGTGTTGTTGCTGGCTCACTGATTGATTGCTGTCTCCTCTGGACAAATATTAGTAATGAATTATCTGCAGCCACTGTGCTACAAGCACACAGGTTCCTGAGAAAAAAAAGAATGGAGAATGCAGGGTTCAATAAAAGATGCATTCCTGACTGAGTCCCACCACAAAGCCAAAGGGAGAGGACACAGGGTTTAGACCTTATTTAGCCACAGTCCTGTGCTCACCAGTTATGAGCAGCAGGGGATTCCTAATGGAGATCTTTCAAAAATTATTCATAGAAAAATATAATTAATTTTTTTATATTAGCAGTGGCTATTCAACTATTATTTTAATATTACTAATTCTATTAAATTAGTACTGTAGTTACTAATGGAATAGAACTGATCCAAGAAATTATTAATAATGCAGCTTAGTAGATGGTGGTAGCCCTAACACTGCTGCAGCTGGGAAGCAGCTTTATAGCAGCCTTCTGGTACTTAAAGGGGGCCTTACGAGTAAGACAAGGAGGGACATTTTACAAGTTCATGTAGTGACAGAACAAGGGGCAATGGCTTAAAAGAGGGTAGGTTTAGATTAGATACTAGAAAGAAATTATTTACCGTGAGATTGGTGAGATATTGGAACAGGTTGCCCAGAGAAGTGGTGGATGCCCCATCCCTGGCAGCATTCAGGTCGGGTTGGATGGGGCCCTGAGCAACCTGGCCTAGTGGAAGGCTCCCTGCCCATAGCAGGGTGTTTGAAACTAGATGATCTTCAAAGTCCCTTCCAACACAAACCATTCTATGATTGTGGCTCATTCTGCTCATGAGGATGAACAGCCTCTCTCCTAATTTAGACAGGCAAAAAAAACCACTTAGGATGGAAAGATTAAGCCAGTCTTTACCCTTTTGGAGGTTTCAAAGGACCCATTGGCTACAAAATCACTTCAAAAAGGAAGCATGGGCAAAGGCAGAAAGTGACTGGCATCTCATTGGAAGTAAACAGCAAATCCACTGAATAATGGAATGAGGGAACTTTCTCATGTTACCTTAGTATAAGCAGATCAAGCATATTTTTGCTTTTATTTTTCCTGCCTACATGTTTCATAAACATTTGTGGCTGTGTTGTCTATTTTGAATATTATGAATAAATGCATATTTGTGTTTTTGCTTAGCATGAGCTGAGGGAAGTGCAGACATCCCTCTCCCTGGCCTGTGGCAGGGCCAGCCCCAGCCCCTGACAGATGATCTGTCTCTCCTGTGTCTTTACCACTGCATCCAGCATTGCAACATTGCAGCAGCAGTGCTGGTGCTCCCCATGGCATGCTGTTTACATCCCTTGTGTCCCTGGAGCTGTAGCCTTTGTAGACCCCTGAAACCTAATGCTAACACTGATGGCAGCTGGAGACTGTGGACTCAGCAACATGGCTATCCCAAATTGGAAAAATGGTTAGGATGGGTGCCATAGGTGCAATGCTATGCCCCTCTTGGCATGCCTTTTCTAGCCCCAGTGTCCCTGGAGCTATAGTCTTTGTGGCTTCCTGAACCTTAACCCTAATCCTAAAGGCAGCTGGGAGCTGAGGATGAGGTCTCCAGCAGCGTTGGTTGTCCCGCTTGGAAATGTGTGGAGGCAGTGATGTTGGTGCAGTGGAGTGCTCTCTATGTGATGCCTTTTCCAGCCCCAGAGTCCTAGGAGCTGCAGCCCCTGTGTCTTTCTGATCTCTAACCCTAACCCTAATGACAGCTCAGGGCTGAGACTGAGGTGCCCTGCATCATGGGTGTCCCGGATTAGAAAGGGGTGAACAATGTTAGTGCAAAACCTTGAACCTCTTTGCATGCCCTTCCCAGACCCAGGGTTCTTGGGGCAGTGGGCTTTGTGGCTCTCTGAACCCTAACCCTACTGGCAGCTGGGGGCTGTGGCTAAACTTCCCAGCTCCAGGGGTGGCCCATTTTCCAAGGTTTCTGCTCTATGACTGGTAAGGGATGCTGAGTTGAGGAATGCATTGCACCAGTCTTGCTCTCTTCCCGCTTTCTGACCTGGGCCTCCCATGTTTCTAGGTACCTCAGCCTCAACCCTAAAATTCTATTAATGGTTACGGTTAGGATTTCCAGAGGCCCAAAACCTACAGCTCCATGGACAATGAGGCTTTTGACATCTTGTTCTAAGTAAAGTGCCTTTTTGTGGAGATGGCTCTTTACTTAGCTACTTGATGGAAAATTCTTGTTTGGATACTTCTTGTTTAGCTTCCCATTAAAAAACTCTTGCTTGTATACTGCCATATAACAAATTTTAGGGATAATTGAAGGTAACAACTTTAAGGCACTTCCTTGTATCTCTTTGTCTTTCCTTTAACCTCTGCTTATATTTCATACTAAACTGCTATTGCAAAGACTTGAGGCATCCAGAAGCTAACATGTGGAAAGGTTATTTTAGGTGAGGGGGGGATACACGCTTCATATCTTAATATATTCACCAACCACTAGTGCTTGTACAGGCATTTTGCAGAAGCAGCCAGATGGGTGAGTGCCTCAAAGCGCTTTTTTTTTGCCTCACAAGTTGATGACAATGGCAAGTTGTGGCCAGTAATCAGTTAGCCAAAGGTGCTTTGTAGGAATTTTCATTAGTGAATGCTTCTGGGAGACTGAAAAGCTCTTGAATGCTGAAGAGCCAGGTTTTGTTCACATCTGGGCCATGGTAATTAACTGCCTTCCCAAGTAATAAAACTCCTAGTGACAGTCAGACAAACAGAAATAACGGTGATGTGTAGGTAACTCTCCCTTTTCTCCTGGGGTCCTTTCCTCATGGCTCATTTTCAGCCATCCCAGGGGCTTTCTCTTGCTGCCACGTCTGCCCAGTGACTACTGGTCTCTTGGAGAGCTCCTCCTGTCATCCTGGAAGTCTCACTCTGTCTGACCCTTGCAGTAGGCAAAACATATTCCATGCTTGAACACATGCAGACTCACCTTCTGAAACTGGCTCCTTTTGTGCCAGATGAAGCATCAGGATGCTGACCTGCTGCAGTGGCAATTTCTGTTTTCCCAGAGATCTCACCTAGTTCAGTGTCGTTACAGAAATATCAAGGATTTGTTGACAAAGGGAAGAATCCTGAGTACTGTTGTCACACAAGTTAACAGCACTTTTACAGTATAACTGTAAATCATTTACAGAAAAGTAAAGAAACCATGTTTTGTAGTCATCTTTTTCATGCTTATTTTTGATAATGTCTACTGCCCATTGAGGACAGAAGCTAAAAACTATCTAAATTTAAAAGGGTTAAAAATAGTTTCAGGGAAAGAGAAGACTTCTGCACATAAAGAGTATAAAATTAGCAAGGGAAATTTAATTTCAGCTGATGTATTATTTTGGTGAGAAGAGTTGTCTCATGTGCTGATATGAATGATAAAGCTGAGTTATGAAGCTGCTTGCTTCAGTTACTGAAATGTGTTTGTAATATTTTCATATGTGTACCTCCTCATAACTGAGATACAAGTTCAAGTACATCTACTCTAGCATAAGACTGAGGTTTCCAAAGCCATTTGCTTCATGAGAACTTCCTTTGCCTTTTTTTTTTTTCTTTTCCTTTTCTTTTTCTCTCTTTTTTTTTTCCCTCTGTTTCTCCCTTTCTTTTTGTTAAAGAAATTTTTCAGACCGGGTTCCTCCTATACCTTCAAATATAAAGAAGATTGAGATTTATAGTCCTTCCCAGATTCTGAGAGATTTAGAAAAATGTAGGTAAGTGTTTTAGGGATTTTTTTTAATCTTTATTCCTTAAAAACAAACAAACTAGCTAACTAACTAACTAAATAAAAGATGTCCAAAATCCTAGACAAGTTTCATAAAGAAAATAAAGTTTCAGCAGTTTCTGGTAGACATGGGCTGACTTTTGTGGCTCTGCCATGGCTGAATATTTTTCAAATGGAAACTGGGCAAAATTCTGTTTTTCATGTCATACTTCACACCTAGATTAACCACAATGGTTTTAGCTGAGTTCAATTTAGTTTCTGGTTTGTTCAGTTCTAAAGAGTTATGAAAACAAAACACTGTAAGGGGCACAACCCCTTTAGAAAGGAAAACACAACAAGGTCTTGCACTAATAGCTGTAAAATACTACTGCTGACTTCAGTGCTGCTTTAAAAAAATACCTAAACTTTTCAAGTCCGTATTTATTAAAAAGTAAATAAGTATAATTCTTTTATTCATTGCTCTTGCTGCTCCTTAACAAGTAATATATTTATACTTAACTTTGTGTGTATATTTATATGCACATATATGTGCACATGCACACACATATATTGTAGAATGTATATTTTATATATATATATATATAAAATGTGCTTGTATTCCTACTTGAATAGATTGGCAAAACTCTTTGGTTAAAACTCTTGGCTTTAGAAGTTCATCCTGGCTCCTGATGACCTGGCCAACACAGAACAAATGGCCAGGAGTTCTACCTCCACCACAGACTTGGAGATTGGAAAAGAGAACTGTTTGTGTGATTAACACCTGTAAAGTGCCATGACACTTTAAACGAATTCGTACTTTGAACAACTGAGCAGTTGCCTCCTTACCTTTTCCAACCATCACTTGGGCTACTGATGGACCAGTGACATGCACACAGAGGAAAAGCAGTGCTGAGATACGTGATCCAGCTTCTCAAGTTTTCCGGTGGCTTCCTCTCAACTGCACATTGTTTTGCTATGACTCTGGCTTGATGCTGGATTTTCATGAAAACCAGCTGTCTTGGTTCTAATGGAATTTCTTCTCGGAAGAGGCTTTCAGTGGATTTATACCACCACGTGCAGTTCTACCCAGCATATATTAAAGTATATAAAAAATATATGCCTAATGGTTTGTTCTGCTGATGACACACATGTATACTCCAGTAAGACTGTGGAAACTACTTGAAGGTAAAATTGAGCTGAGGGGGAGCATCCATACAACATTTAGTAAACTATGATGTTGTCTATGTTGGCTAAAAAGTTCTCAGGAATAAATCTGACAAGGGAAGCTTTTGCTATTACCATAAAGCCGTGAGCACCAACTGCAGAGCAGGACATTGTTATGGTAGATGCTACACAAGAGAATAAAAACTTCATCACTGAGTTCTGGAAAAGTCAGAGGTTACAGTAAAATGATAATTTTATTGTGTATGTAAGTAGAAGTCTTGGTAGAAGGAGCTGAGGTTACACCTTATAATGTAAAAGTTTTCTCATTATTTCTTTTTCTCACATACAACTTGTCTTTTCCTGCCCCATCCTCCTGTTACATTTGTCAAAACAAGGTTCTATATTTAGAAGATCTTTAATCTCTTACGAGTTTTCTTTTTGTCTCATTTTGCTGATACGATGTTCTTCAAGGGACAATAAAACCAGTTATTTTTACATTACTCTTTGATTTCATATATATGCTTAGAGACAAAGAGAGGTTGGAAGGATGTCAACTTGTGTTGACTTCACTCCAAGTCAAAAATTATAGTAGTTCCTACCTGCATGCAAAGGAGAGGAAATCACTAGACTGCTAGAAAAAAACCAAATGATAATGTAAGTAGGCACTGGGAAATAATTGCAAAAGGAGAAATGATCAATGTGTGCTTATGCACATGCAAACTTGAATTTGGTCCCAAATTTTCAGAAGACTGTCCTTTTATTATAATGGAGACTGCATGATTTATTGTGTTAGGGTGGTACTGTAGAGTAAGGGACAAGTATAAGAGGGATTGAGTGAAGGCTGCCTCAATTTTCCTTATTTTTGCTACTTGACTTTGCAAGCTTATTCAGATTATTTTCATACAGCTTTTTCTTAGTTCTATCAATGTTTGAATTTTTTTAAAGGTGTGAGAAAACCACAGTGTTACAGGGCCCAGCACACCTCTGTTTCCCATTTCAATAAGTTACACAAAAATTTCTGTCTCTTCTAGCTTCTATCAGTGAAGACAGTGATGTTTTAGGAAACTTGGAGATCAGATGAAAAATTCTCTCTTACCGAACACTTGGCTTTGATGGAGTCTCAGCAGGCTTATGTAAAGATTTTTCACAGTTGCTTTTAGATCTGACAGGGAGTAAGTTCAGTAACTCTAGAAAAAGTGGCTGTTTGCCATGTAAGCATTTAGCATTTAAACTAAATCTAATAAATGCCCAGAATGTGATTCTTATTTCCTGATTTCACTAAGTAATGTAGATGTAAAGATTTTTATCGAGGATACTGGCCACTAGTCTTCAAGACACTATCAGAAAATCAATTCACCAAGACAAGATTGGTTATGTTCACCCCAGACGTGTTCTGCAATATCAGACACTTAATTAATATACCCCAAGTCTCCTGTAGATTTAATCTCCTCTCCGTCTGTGCCTCGTCTCTACTGATGCTGAAGAAATATTTGACAGTGAATTTCTATTTATAACTTTATACTCCTTTTCTGTTCCAGAGCCATGTTTTATTACCTGCAGGGTTTGTAATCTGAGTCTATAAGCAAGAACCAAGCAATTGTATCCAAGACCAGTCTGGCTTTTGACAACCCCATTGCATAACCTCCTACCTGGCCTTCTCATGTAAAATTTGCCTCAACACTTAAAACAATTAATATTAGATTGAGGATTATGGCTTCTTCATTCACTTTTCTTTTTTAACATTAAAAAAAAAAATCTATTGTCTGTTACTTATTCTATACAATCAAAAGTCTAAGATAGAGGAGTATATAATTTTTAAAAATGTAATTGCCTATAAGGCAGTAGACACATGGAGCCTATCCCACAGATCATTTTTCTGTGTGTTTAAAAATGTCATAAAGTCATTTATGCACAGCTCTCAAGAGTATCTAGTTCTAAATGAAGTTTTAATTAGTCATACGCCTTGCTGTATCCTAAATTAACTCAGGAAAGTCACCTGGGTACTATTATGGCAATATAATTATGACTCCTAACCAATGTGCAAAATCAGTAAAAAAACCCGAATCTCAGCAATATTTTAGACAAGGACCAATGAGGGTTCAGGAGGTATGATAAAGTAATCTACAAATATCAGTAGTTATTCAAGAACAGAAATGGTACTTACTTCATAATGTGTTTTGTTCAGGTTATCTCAATCAGGAAGGGATGTATTCATGTCAAGCATTTGGAAAATTAAAATCGATAATTCATACCCTGACTTGCTTTCTTTAGGCAGAAGAGAGAGAGAAAAGTCATAATAAAAGTGTGCTAAGAAATAACTGATAAACACAGGTGAACATGCACTATTTTTACACCCATTAACAGAATACAGAAATAATAGTATGTTCAATGAAATTGAAAAACAGCAACAGAAAGATACCAACAGACATGAAAAACTATTTCCTTCAGTTGTACAATCAGCAGCTATTCTGCAAGATGAGAAATACCTGGAAAACATGTAAAAATTTAGTAAATAAAATTTACAAATCCTTTAAAAAGAGTAGAAAGGTTTTAAGGTAATATCTGAAATTCTCCGAATAATAGTTTTAGTAAAGGTTTGAAGGCATGTTATTTCTGTATGGTTCAAAGCATGATCCAATTTTCAAATGGTGGTAGGTAGAAATAAAAGTCACCAGTAAGTCATGATATGACTGGTTCTCAGAAAGTTTCTTCCGTATTTCGTGGCTGGTATGGCCATACCATTGACACAATCTGGAGTTTAATTTCCTTGTAATCTTTCTAAACCTCACCTGTCTTGAGCAAACCAATGAAAACTCTGTGAGTCAAGGAATATTTGGTAAGATCATAGTCCCACAATTGACTACATTGTTAGAGAATTTTCTAGGATTCTACAAGAATTGACTTTCAAGAGTTTAAATACTGTAATTTCTGTAGAAGAAAGTACCATATATAATATCTGAAACTGTATAAAAGGCATCTTGTAGGTATTAGGTGGTGTTATTAAACATGTATTCATTAAATATTATCTTTGCAGAATTTCTTTTTTTCAAACATAATAAAAGCACTCTGTGATTGATTCTTTCCACACTGTCATTAGATGTTGATGACAGTTCAGCATTACCTAGACCTGAATTACTTTGTTCAGAGGATATTCTTTTACCTTTTGTGCACTGTTTATTTAATCGTGTTCTCATTTACCTAAAAAGGAAAGATTGCAAACTGATTAAGCCACTTGGCACATCATAATTAGAGAACAGGTTTCACTGCTGTTGGATCTGCTGTGCTGTAAAGCAGAAGTGCAGAATACAGCTGCCTATTAATTGGAAATCCTTGCAGGAAGTCCTTTACACCTGTTCTCTGTAGCATTTGCTAGTTTCCAAATTGTTTATAACAGTATTATAAGGAATTGTATTTGATGCTGTAAACCCCTCGGAAACCAACAATTCTGGTTGTTCTGGGGATTGCTTTTTCTACCTGTCTGATTTCAGTATAGTTACGACTCATTTTGCATGAGAAGTGACTGTTGGTGCATAAGAGTTTCTGACGAGGATTCTTTGATCTCAGACTTTTATTCCACCTTTTAATCCCATTGTGTCTTAGTTTGTTTACTTTGTTGGCTTGACAGCAGAATTTGCATGCCTCTCCATAATTTCTTGAGTCAGTGAGATTTTGTGCTATTGGTTCTGTTTGAACAAGCAGCACCCATACAAGACATTCAAACCCAAATTTTTGTTTTAGCCAAAGACATTCCTTTGTAAGAGACTTACTAAACTGGCAGCTCTAGCAATGCATAATTAGTGCACCACCTCATTGGCCTTTGCAGAATTGCAGGTTGGGGAAGTTTACTGAGAGCATAAGCAACTGATTATTTGATAACTCATTTTGGAGACTGTGGAAAAAGGAAAAGATTCATCATGTAATTTCAGGAGTTAATTGAGATGAGGAATGTAGAAGGCTCAGCTTACTTCTAATCAAGAGAAATTCTTCCAGGGAGACATAATGTTTGGGGACATTAAAAAAATTGTTAAAATCAGGGAAATATTTATTAGAATTCTAGTTATTCTTTGTCTGAAGTATTCTACCCCAATAAATGTTGGGAATAAACACTGCAAAGAAACTTTGAAACCATAAAGTGACTTTGTGACATGTAAGTACAGGAAAGCTTTGTCTAAAATATAAAAATATTTCCAATACCACAAACTCACAGTTACCTGTTATTGTTTAGAAAATTGCACCAGTGACTGTGCATGTTAGGCCATGAGGAGTCAGCTGGAAAGGAGGCTTACCTAAGAGTGAAGTCAAACAAATTTCCTGCATCTGTGTTTTCTATGGAAGGTGCTATTCAGAGGGCATTTCCTATGGGAAACTAGACATTGGCCTTAAGAGAGACTGCAGTCTCTCAGGAGGAAGTTATGAAGCAACTTGAGAAAGACAAATGTAGTGAATTACCAGGAGCAGATGGTATTAATCTGAGGAGCCTGAAAGAAATAAACTGTGAAATAGCAGAGATAGTGATGAGGTCTTTCCATGTACAGTGATTGTTACTGGGGGCTTCAAAGTCATTAAATACAATTAATTTGATTTTTTTGCCTCATCAGAAGAGGCTTTGTTCCAGAATCTACTGCCTGGATGGGGTTCCTTGTGGTTTCAGGACTAGGAGGTTCACTAGGCTGCAGGATGTAAGGAAGGCTAATTCAGTTAGCTTAGACTAGCGTGGCTGTTTCAGAGGGAAACCTTCAGAGCTTAAGCTTACAGGCAGACAAAGGAAATGGGGAAAAACTGATTCCCAAATTAAGTCATGGGAAAAAATTTTCAGTGAACGGCTGTTTTCTACTGTCAAGATTTTGGTAGTGAAAAGGGAGTTAAATAAATCTGTAGAAGATATGCAATTGTGGGAACTAAAAATTGTACAGAAATGGGAAATATTCTAGGCAGATTTGCGTACATTTATGTGGGCTGAGAAACAAAATGTCAGAGAAGGTAAAATCAAATAAGTAATGGTTAAGGAGATCCAATATAAATAACATATCTCCTTATAGAGCAATGGCTGGTGAATTCATAAAAGGCTCCATGCAGGAATAATGCAAAATGTCAGAGAAGGCTGAAAAATCCATCTGTGGAGAGGAACCTTGTAGCAACTTCTTGTGAGGAACTCATTAGGTGAACAACACACGGTGCTATGCAGCAAATGAGAATTGGAAAGGCAGTGGGTGATTCCGACAGCTGTTCACACAGAGGTTCTCTGTCAACAGGAAAGCCATAGGAGTCAAAAGTCTCAGAAATCATTTTCACTGAATCACAACAGCGGCAAAATGTTGATAAACATTGTGTTTCTCTATTATATCAATGTGGATGTTTTATCTAACTGTTCAGCTGTGACACTAAAAGAAATGTTCCTCGTATAACTACTTTTGCTGTGCATGACGTTTAATGATTTGTGGGAGTTTATTTTCTATTCTAAGAGCATAAATTAAGAGGACAAAGGAGTGTGGCTACTGAGACAATATTTAAATTAATCTGGGGCAGGAGGGAAAATGAAAAAAAGGAGAATCCACGACGTTTACATTCTTCTGAGGTGGGTTTCTAATTCACATGTCATAGGCAAGAGACGTAACAGATGGAGAATATGCTAGGACAGTGGATTTTATGGAGTTCAGAAGACAGTCTGCAGACAAGCTCAGACAGCTCCCAAAGAAGAAAATGTCAGACAACTACCTAAGGAGAGTTGCATATGTTAAAACATGGTTACAGGAAAAATATAGAGTTTGCCTAGTGATGAAAAGCAAAGCTAATGGAGAGTTTTGCTGTGAAGAAGAATGAAAGGGACAACCAGGAAGAAGATAGGTGACAAAACGGGAATCCACCCACATCGGAGAAAGAAAGTAAAACAGCCTATGTAGTCTGAGATTCAAGTGGAAGGAACACCACAGAATACTACTCATGTAATTGTAACATCAGTAGAGGTGATAAGACAGAATGATCTGAGGACAGACAAATAAACATTAGAGAAGAACATGAAATTTTCTCAAACATAGATAATGGACATTGTTATGAACCGTATGACAACTTGCAGAGAAAAAAGGATGTGTTGTGGATACACAGGCGGCTGCAAAGGATTCAGAAAGAAAATCTGTGATTCGGCCTTCAAATAAGGGTGGATGGTACTTCCAAATTCACATTGAAACAAATAAAAGGTAATTACCTGGGCTGGCAAAGTTACTCAAAGAAATGAATCGTCCATGGATCCTCTGAAGGATCCTCCTCTTTGATGAAAAAGAAGACCCAAAGTTATGAAGATAGTATCTGGGTTTGAATGTTTGGAGAAGTTTTGTGATATTGAGCATTGAGAAGAATTCACAGAGGGAAAATATTTTACATTTCTGTGGACTCCCCTTAAACAACAAGTTTCAGGCTTTTGGAACTCAGAGTAGCACAATCTCTGGTAGGGAGATCTCTAACCTTGGAAACAGAAATGCAAACTCAGCAGACACTTTTATAATCTTCATGTTTGGGTTTAATATATACAAATATTAAAGTCTAGCAAATTGAAGAAAAATATAAAGAACCTCTGGCTTCAAAGGTGCAAGCAAATTTCAGAGGGGTACGAGAAACCTGTTGGAAAAGCTTTATTGCCTAGCTCAACTTCTGGAGTGTATATGGTTCAAAAAGGATTAAAAAGTGAAGTTAGACCGCTAGATTGTAATGGATGATGTGGCACAAAATGACAATGTAACAAATGCAATATGGACAAAAATTGAATCAAGTTTATGTAAGTCGAAAAGGGGTATTTTTTGGGTACTATTAGGACTCTATTAGGTATCCTCTAAGTGGTCCCACAGTCTTCACTGCTTTTGATGAAAGCTGACAAAAATGGCACAAGTCCTTTCTATTTCACTTGTCTTGCCAGCCCATTACCATTTATTCCTAGAGCACTTCTCTATTAGCTTTACTGAGAAGTTTCTTGCTAGTTGCTCCTTTGAGACCATTGGGTATCCTGCTGGCCATAGCAGTCTTGATCTTTGATAGAATCCCTTGGCTGTCTGCTTGCAAGGTCCATTTCTTATGTTCCTCAGTTTGTGAGCTTTTTAAAGCAGTCCTTGTTTGCCTGCCACCTGGCACAGCAGGATGCTACATGTGGCTTTTATGTGTAAGGATCTCTGGTTGTTCAGAAATACTTGTAACCTGTGTATGCTCCTAAAGAAAATCCTGAATTGGAAGTTTCTGGTCTCCTTTCCCATGTGCAGTCTAACAGCATACCACAAAACTGCGAGGAAACAAATAATGTGATGATAGGTACTTCCTTGTGGCTTCAGAGATGACGTGCAACCAACAATGTGAACAGCTTAATTTTGTGAGTTCCTGAAACCTTTATCGCAAAGCTAGAGATGGTGAAACATTTGAAATGCTGCATCCTGTTCCTTTTAATAAGACTTTCTAAATCTTTTTGAGTCATATGCATGCATAGAGGCTTTCTTGCTTTCCTTCTTGAAATTCTACAACTGTTGGTCTGACTGATTTATCTACTTTGTTCTATTTTAGCATAATTTTTTTTTTTTAAAAACCCTATAAAGCTGCACTTTTGTGATGTCAGCAGCTTCTGCAAGAGATTAATAAAATGCATCTGATTGGATTTTGTTATGCAGTTTTGCTTTATTAGTGGATTTAAAGCATCCTTTGACCCAACAGCTGTGAGGTTAGGGAAAGGAGGAAATAGAGCCCTACTTCTCTTGCTCCAAAGGGATTGTAGAGATAGCTTGCTGAGTCAACCAGCAGGATGCTCAGTACTTTTACTAGTCCAACTTGCTTATAGTTGTTATGATCTGATTTATTGGGAGATGCCTCTGCCTGAATTGAGGCGCAAATGAGACCATATGCCAAATTTAGTAGTACAGATTTCATTTAACAGTAAATGTGAGCTACAGTGAGAGAAAGGAATAGGAAAATGAGATAGGAGAGAGAGTGGGAGAGAGAGAGATTAGGCAGAAGATATTCACCGCCCATGGATCCCGTGGTGTCCTGTTGGTCCTTCTTCAGCCTGGTCTTCTCAGTGGGGGGGATCCCAAGGCTGTTCAAACTTTTCACTATTTACACATCTTAGCAAACAAAGGAATTAATGCTCATTGGCTACACAGTTCTCTCATTCTATTGATTAAACTATCCTTTTGCTGCCAATGCTAATTATTCTGTATGCTCAATCTTTCTCTTCTTTTGTGTTGGTGGGTTTCTTGAGTTGGTGGGTCGTGAGCAATCTCCCAGTGCTGGAATTACCTTTGGCCTAGCTGGGGCTGATTTCAGCAGGGTTGGCTTTCAGCTCAGCTGATTGTAGATTCTTTGTATCCATTATCTGTGCTCCCACAGCTTGTTTACTTCTCCTTATTCCTGAGATAGCTCTTGGACAATAGTGCCACCTCTATCTTATCTCAACTTCACATCAGGTGACTTAATTTACAGCCCAAGTTTCAGGAATCCACAGAGACATATTTAAGGGGTGGTTTGGGTGGTCACAGACAAGGAGTTGCTTCTTTACCCAGTTTGCCATGGTGAGCAAGAGTCCTTCAGTGGCCGCAGATGCCATCTGTCCCATAACTTGGGGTGATCTTTGACACGGTTTGCCATGCTGTAGGGTTTTGTCTGGATGCATCACCCAGGATGTGCTAACCAGACCTCACCAGGCCTGGAGTTAGCCCGTTCTGTGCTTATCTCAGGTCAAAGTCCTTCTGTGATCTCAACAGTGTTTGAGACAGGCACTTGTGATCTCCTTAGAATAGCCCCACTCTCAAGATGCACCACTTCTCTCCAGACACATGCTGTATCTGCAGGAAGAGGGACACCAAATTACTGGTAGGAGAAATCTCTTCAATAGGGATATTTATTTCCCTGTGGAAGCCATGCTGCTCTTATTTTCTGTGCTTGCACTCCACCTTTGGGGGAGAAGCAACTCAACAGGTCATGAATCATCTCTTAGCCCCTTGTATGAAAATGAAGCTTGCCATATAAACTATTTCAAGGTTAGTGAAGTAAATTTGGGAACAAGTTTTGTGGCAAGTGGCTGCTATTGCTCAGGAATTGTAAAATTTTAACTTGATCTATAATATCTGAAACCTGTAGATTTTTAAGTTAATCTCTGTGTGTCTGGTTACCTTATCTGGACATTTTAATTAAGTTCAAATGCAGATGTTAGGCTGTATGTTCTTTTGCCTGGTTATCATCATGAAGTTAACGTAAAACGCAGGGATCTGTTAGGGATGTGAAATGCAGCTCCTTCTGAAGTGAATGGGGATATTTCCAGAAGGGACATTTCTTATGTGGAAGTTAAATCTGCCTCTTCTACACACAGCCCAGACAGAAATAATCAGTTTAACGTGAGTATGTACTATCATGTGATCAAGCTTTAGGTGAGAGCAGATTTATACAGAGAAATTGAAAGGAAATGGCAGAAGCTGTCTCTTGCTGGATTCTGTGACAGTAAGTGGCCACACAATGGAGAGCTGCCAGCTCTAATCTCTGGTCTTTTCTCCATTCTCGGAAAGCGCTCTATCATTTCACAGAATATCTGTTTCCAAGGTACATTTCTTCATCTTTTAGATATTGATTATTTTTTCCTTTATTACAAAGGGCATATGTAAAAACAGAATTAATATTCTAAGGACTTTAAATGCCTCAGAGAACTGTATTTTGTATAGATGTAGAAAGCTGAAACTCATATATTAGTTGCTAGAAAACAAGGTATTCGAAACATTAGGATGGATAGACATCTTACATTTACAAATACTATACGATACATCTGTGAGAAGGAACAGGGAGGTGCGCTTCAGACATAAGGAAAGAAACATAAAGAGGATAGGAACAGAGTGAAAAGCTGTGGCTGCTGAGAAAAAATTTGACACAGTATTTAGCTGAGAAGTGATGTCCCCAGAAAAACATCCTCTGAACAAATAAAACCAGGGCAGACAAATTCAAAATTGTGTTCTGAGATATAATGGCTATAATTGCATTGGTTTTCTTGTTTATTTTCTTGCAGCTCTTGGAATGGGTATTGCTAGGGAGCACAAGCCAATTCTGGCAGGGACAAGGACCCAACATTGTCATCTGCATGTCACTGGCAGTGCTACTCTGCAGCACAAAAGGGAGCATAGGGATGGGAGGCCCATGAGAGGATGGCAACACTTCCTTCTCTGAGCTGGATGGGGCTCGTGGTTCTGACTATAAGCAATGCAGACAGAGAGAAAAGTCAGCACAGAGAAAGGAGCTATGGGAGTAGAGAAATTCAAAGGTCCCTGCACCAGATGCAGAGACGTTCTGGTAGCCCTTAGGCAGCTCATCCGAAAGATTCCGGGCCAGCTTTCTTCAGTGTGTTGGTGACATCCTGCTCCTGTAGGAGCACTCGGGGTGTCCTGGCAGTGTCAGCAAGCAGTGGTGGGAAAGGCAGGCTGTTCAGGAGCGCTGCTTTCCTTGGAGCAGGGCTTGGTTTTCAAACCGAGCGCATTGAGGCAGCCAGGGCCCCTGCCAGCAGCCCTGCCCAGCACAGCCAGCAGCCTCTCTCAGCAAGTTCCTCAGCCCTTGCCAGCTGTTTGTGGCAGAGCTGGCAGCTGGCTCTGTGCCCACACTCCCTGCCCTGCCTCCAGCCAGCTGGGCCTGCCAGGGACAGGGAGCTGGGAGAGAGTGGCTGGGAGCAGAGCAGTGGGCATGTCCCACGATGGGCAGAAATGGGAGCATGGTCAGGAGGCAGCAGGGGGCCTTGAGCGGGGTCTGTGCAAAAAGAATGACAAAACCAATATGAAAAAGTTGGGCAAGAACGGGAGTATTGAAATACGGGTTTGTGTCAGTTCATTTTTTTAATTGCTGGTGAGTAAAAACTTTTTGTGTTTGTGGAGGAAAGAGTTGGAGATCTCTCAGACATACCTCTCCACAGAGGGGTTTGTGCACAGGGCTAATGTGGGCAAGGGGCTGTCGTCTGCCGGAATGTGTTAAGCACAGTAGGAATGGCAATAGGTCATGTCTACTGAAAAAAATTTTGGAAAAGGAGATCTAATTTATGCACTTGGGTACCCTGATGCAATGCCACTCAGTGTGGTATCGGGGTGCACTTCAGCTGTCTTCAGCTTCTGGGACTGAGACATTCACAAATAAAGCGAGACAAGTGGAAGTTGGAGAGGGTTTGCTAGGGAAGACTTTCCAAAATTAGATTCTTCCCCTGTCTCATAGCTCACCCCACCCCCATGCATTTTTGTAGGGTTTTCACTCTAAATTTAAACATGCACCAGAGAAAAGAAGCAATGAGATCTTGGGGTCAAGGGGTGAACTCTGCTTGTTGCAACATCTGTTCTTGCTTGCACAGGGACTTTACATGGGTGTAAGGAAGAGAAATCAAAAGAAGCACTTAAAAATTAATCATGAAATTCTGGAGAAAATAATTTCTTGTTCCTGCCAATTCTCCTCTCCCTTTGCCCCTGCCCTATTGGAAATCCTCAGTCACATTTTTGACTGAAGTGTAAGAAGTGGATTTGAGGAGACTGTGACTAAATACAAATTGGCAAAAGAGGGAAAAAGGGATTTTAGCAAAAGAAAAAGAGTTCTCATTTTTAATAGAAAAAAATCAAGCTTCCCTCTTCAGAGGATTTCATAATACATCCAACTGAGGAGACGGCATATGGTTTACATAATGAGTTGCAGCTTTATTAATATGGAAAGCAAACCTAAATGAGCCAGATACAATTTTTTGTGGCTCTAGGTGGAATTAGGCGTGATACTAGGCTCTTTGATTTTCATGCTCAGCCTGTGCCTTGCCACCCAACCCTCTGAACTCTCTGCCCACATGCTGGACTGATGTAACAGGGAAGCCTTCTATACTAACATCACCAGCTCATTCACTGATTACTGAATTTCAGAGTCCAATTTAGCCCAAAACAATGAATTCTAGAGTAAAGGCAGAGCTGGTCTGCAAGACAGTTGAAAAACCCATGACCTTGTATGTGGGAAAGCTAAGATTAATGAAGAGAGAAATTCAGCGCAGTAGCCAGTGTTTAGATGGCAAAATAGAGAGTTATCTGCAATGTGATTGCCAGGAGAAAATTCAGCAAATGATTAGCTGTTATGACAGTCATTGTCAGGTGTCTTGACATCCAACACTTGCCTGTTATAGGGCTGGTTAAGGGCAAGACACAGCTTTACAGTCCTTGTTTATAGAAAGAGATGCAGGATAAGATGGCTTTACCACCTTTTCAGGTATTAAAAACCTGTGTTCTTCACCCAAAATGGAATTGTTTTTCCTACCTAAATTATTGTTGCATCTTCACTTTCCATCATAATCTCATACTTTGCCATTGACTTCAGTGGGATTAGACTGACCTGTTTAAAAGCTTGTTTCTGCTACAAATTTCTGCTTTGCTTTTGAAGATGTACAGGAGCTTTATCCCAAGTACTCGGTGTTTTAATTCAGATTGTCTGTCTCAGCGTAGTCTATGAGCTATGCCAGATCAACCACTCTCTGCATTAGTCTTGTGATTGTTGTTATCATTTTTTTCACAACTGAAGATTTTATTTCATTAAAAAGAAATTCCAGTGAAACTATCTGGCAGTTATCTCCAACACAGCTGCATAGGAAAGAAAAGTGTAGGATAAGCCCATCATACCTCATTTGTTAACTGTTTGATGTCATTAAACTATGTTGTACACATCCACTGTTCACTCAGCTTATTACAGTATTCCCCAGCCAAACCTCTCACTGTCCTTTCTGAATGCCAGGCTTTGTGGTTGTATGACTTGGCTTTTCAGTGTGCAAACATTGTGCTAAAAACATCTGTCCAGCAAAGTCAGAAATAGCAATGCACTGATTTCCTGACTTCTGCCTCACAAAAATCTGCATTGTCCATTAACAAAGTGCATGCCATGTTTCCATTTAGTATGGTCCAAATAATGTTTGCTCCATTAGCTCCTCTGGAAGAAATCAGTAGCATGAGTTTAATTCAAATAACACTAAATATGTGTGGAGAGAAATGAAAACAGTTGCATATATTTCCACATAAATGAATACTGCCCTTGCTAATGGTAACAAATCCCTTCTGATATGGTGTTTTCAGTGAAGTTTCACAGCTACACATTTCTGTTGAGGACCTATCTGGAAAGCCACAGGCTCTGAGGTTTCAATAGAGGCAGATTGAGTCATTTGTACTGAACAACCCAAGTAGTTCTAACTGGAGATACTTCTACACAGAGAACAACAGACTTTGAGGGGTTCATAGGATCATAGGATCATAGAATATTTTGAGTTGGAATGGACCCATAAGGATCATCAAGTCCAATTTCCTGGTCTCTAGAAGGAAGACTAAAGCATATAAACTAACAGCTTCACCTAGGCACTCCTTTAAATGTCACTGTTGCTGCCACCACTTCCCTGGGGAGTCTGCTCTTAGTCACTGACCATCCTCTCAGTGAAGAACCTTTTTCTAATGTGCAGTCTGATCTTTCTCTGACTCAGCTTCATTCCACGTTCTCATGTCCTATCATTGATCACCAAGGAGAGGAGATCAGCACCCACCCTCCCCTCTGCTGCCCCCATGAGAAAGCTGCAGACTGTGGTGAGGTCACGGCTCATCAATGAGGTCACGCCTTGGCCTTCTCTCATCCCAGGTGAACCAAACAAGTGATGTCAGCTGTTCCTCATAAGTCTTGCCCAAAAGGCCTTTCCCCATTTTGGTCACCCGCCCCTGGACACACACTAATAGTTTGATGCCCTTCTTATACTGTGGCACTCAAAATGACACACAGTTGTCAAGGTGAGGCCACACTGGTGAGGAGCAGAGCTGAAGAGTCACCTCCCTCTACCAGCTGGCTTTGCTGTGTTTGATGCACCCAGGATATTGTTGGCCCTTTTGGCTGCTGAGTTTGGTTTGCTAGTCTTCAGAATGGTATTGGCTGCTGTGCTACCATGGACAAAGCAGTTTTCAAATTAAAATTGTTTTCTTGTCTAGGTGCCCTGGAGAAAAAGCAAGATAGGAAACAAAAAATGTGTCACTGAAGAGTTGTTCCTGCATCCTCAAATGCTGAGGCTAAAGCACATGGGTGTAGTTTCCCTGATTCAATCTATTTTTAATAATCATGAACCAATAGGCATAACTAGGAATGAGCCAAACACCCATAAATGTGCAAATGCACAGCTACAGACACAAATCTCGTTGATAATGGTGCATTATCATGAGGAAGAGAGGAAGTGGCACTGGGGAAGCCCACCTGTTTGTAATGCTGAAGGTGGGAAGGGGGATTGTACCTACTGTCATCATGTTGCTCTCTGCAGGGCCTCTGTGCTGAACAGAGCAGCACCCACCTCAGCTCCAGCTTGTGTGTTTGGCTGCTCAGATACACAGGACTTGAACACTCAGCATTGTCTGTGCTGAGATTGGGAACTAAACATTTCTGGTCCTGTTCCTTGCACCTCCTGAGATGTTCACATCATGGGCAACACAGAGGAGTGCACAGCATTTTTCTTTTGAACATCTTCTTAGTGGTTATAAAACTTTTTTCTTTTCTGTTATTATTTTCTTTTCTTCATCTTGAGAAACTCTATCTCCAAGCCACTGTTCGGGTTTAATCTTCCCCTGCCTGCACTGCCAAGATAAGCTCTATTTCAGAATAGATCACCATAAATCTTGTATTTTAAACATATTGACAAAAGTAGAAAAGAGTTGGACTATCTGAAGCATCAGAGAGATCTTTCAATCTCTTTTTTCTTTGGGATAAGAATATGCAATTTCTTGATCCCAATGCGTATTCTTCTCCTTGCTTGATCTGCTCATCTCTGTCTATTGTGCTATAACAATCTCTTGTGTGAAGAAATCTTGAGATGTGGAGAGAGATAATAGATATATTCCATGGTTCACTGCTGCTCTTCAAATGATTTCTGTAACTTAGATAAAGTAGTGTGATTGTCCTTTCCCTGTAAATCACCCTTTTAAAGTCCCTGGTACCAACTGAAAAATGGCCCCAGTCTGCTGCTAAATAGAAATTCTTGCTGTATGGACCTTTTAAAAATTCTTTGAGTGCTAAAAATAAAAATCAGCTTCCACCAGCTGAACACTAATTTGATTTTAGCAAAATCTTAGTTCAACACAGGAGTATTTCCTATGCAGAAAACTGACTAAGTTGGAAAGTTTCATCAGCTGTACACTGGCAAGATTTTCAGTATTTTCCACATAGTGTTTAAACCAGCAATGCTCCATCTTGTGTGACCTTTTTCTGTGACTAACAATTGAAATTGATAAAGGGAAATGAGAGGACAAAATAATAGTTTACAGTTGTTAGAGCCTGAGACATGGGTTAGAAAAGGGTGTAATAGGTAAATATTTAAACAGCAGCTTTTGTGTTGGTGCAGCAGAAGAAAGTGAAATCCGTGTAGGACACCTCGCAGAAGCCACACAAAGGAGTAAGTCACAGCCTGAGCTCTGTGGGCTGCCTGCCAGCTTTGGAGACAAGCTGAGCTGAAGCTCAGGGCTGGCATGGCTGCTGCAATGGCTGAGTGAGCTCCAGCCTGACCTCAGGTGTCAGCTGCACAGAGAGCAGCACTGAGAAGTGCACCAAGACAGCTCTTTTAGTATCTTGTCGGTATGGTCAGGCCTAGAGCACTGATCTCACAAGAATTATCTGCGGGGTGAGACCCCCTGAAGTGCCTCTCAGTGCTGTAGGTAAAAGTCAAGGACCTCTCCAGGTGCAGTTAGAGGTCTGAGCTGCCCTGAGAACCAGGCAAGGAAATGTACAGACATGGGACTTGCATGTTGGTTTGTGTGGCCTGAATATCATGTGAACTGTCACTTGCACAAGATGTAGCTCTTCCATCACTTCCCTTAATTCCCTTTGTCCCACCCTCTGAGCTCCCCACTGGCTGTCCTGGGCATAGTTTTTGCTAAAGAATGTTTATTTTGTGTCTCCAGCTCTGCTAGTAAAAGTTATAATTTTTTGTCTGTAAAATGTATTTAATTTTCCCATGACCCCAAATATGTTGGTTCCACTTTAGACATCTACTCTAGTTGCCACAGGATGTCTCATATTGAGGTAACCTCTACATGTCTCCAGTTTCAAATTCAAATAGAACCTGGGTACTCAAGGTCCCCCCTTAGTTTTCTTTCTTCCAGGCTGAACAACCCCAGGTCCCTCAGCTGCACCTCATAGGAGCTCTAGACCCTTCACCAGCTTTGTTGCTCAATGAACATCGCTCTTGTCTGGCACCCTTTCTCTTTTGGGAGCTTGCAGGTTCACAATCTGAATCCCTGTGGATTCAGTGAGCAGTTTCCACAACATTCCTGTTACAAAGTGTGGAACTACCACCTCTTACTCCTAGCACGGCAGAGACTTCACTTTTGCAAATTAGAAACAGCACAATATTTGCTTTGAGAACTGTGCTGCCAGTCTTCTAACTGGGATTTCAGAGGCTTGAGAGTAAGAAACAGTACATGATAAAATACTAAGCCTGAGAGCATCCTGCACTTCTGCTACATGGGGAAGCACCCTCCCCATTTGCTTACTCAAAAATTTCTGTGTGCAGAAAAAGTATTTTTAGCAGCATTTTATCTGTATGTGTTGGAAGCGGTTCACATATATTATATCGCTTCTGCCATGTAGTGATTGGATCTGTGGCTGAATCTGTGACCAAATATTGAGATATAATGAACAACATAATATGGAAAATATGTTTGAGCCATTAAATAAAAGTGAGAACTGGATCTCACAGTGTAAGTCTATGTTCTGTGTTTGCCTAGAGCAAACAAGCAGGAAAGGGAAAGCATTCATGTGGAATCTGGATGAAAATAATTCAACAAGGGTTACTGTAAATACTGTAGAAAATCTCTGGTGAAAGTGGATTAAATTCCTATTACAGAGAGATTCTAAGTGCTGTAACACTAAGACATGAAATAAAGAGAAGCAATAAAATAGTTTGGTTTAATAACATTGTGTATATATTGAGGAAATAAGTATTTCTTTATTTTGTACCATAGTACCTTCAACAGTTTTTAGGGAAGATACTGAAGCTATTTCCAGTCTTCTTTCAGGGGTGGCAAAAATTTTTTGCAAATTAGGCTATGCAGGTTCTTTCAAGCAGAAAAGCACATAAGTTATTTTTCAAGGATAGGTAGACATCTGTTTGTTTCCAGGTTCCACAAAGCCAATATACTGGATTTTTAATATTTCCATATATTTTCATTTCTATTGCATATGTATGAAGATTTCTATATATTTAATATTTCCAAATATCCGTGGGGAAATCCAATATTAAGAAAATGGTGCCTGTTTTATTCTTCATAGTTTAACAAAAACTGTATAAAATCCCTTTTGACTACAAAAAATTTCCTCTACGTTTTTGTTTGGGTTTTTTTTGTTTGTTTGTTTTTCTTTTAGTTTTTTGGGTTTTTAGAAACTATTAAGTTCATTACCATACCTTAATTTTTCATGTTCACAAAGGACCTGGCTTACAGTCTAATATATGGTTTTGGTACGGAAGTATTAGAATTAACTAGAATTACTAGATTCCCTTTTTGAAGACTTACAGGTGCTGATTGCTGCAAAGGACCAGAGATGTTCTTTATTTTTTAAGAGAAAAGAAGCACTTAATTATGGAAGGATTCCAGCTGCATTTTGGTAGTGTTTTTTGTGTATCTGCTCCCTGTTATGGCCAAAAAGCTGTGAAAATTCATCTAATTGATGATGTCACATGAGATGCAGAAAACTTCCAAAGGACACACAAATGCTACGTAGTGAGATGTGTGTTCTGCATCCCAGGCCATTGGTGTGAGTAAGTCAGCCATGGCTGACCACAGCGTCTGCTATGTGAGAGCAAAATGTGGCAGGAATCAAATCTTGTTTGTAATCCTATTTTCTTAACCCTGAAAATAGTGAACTTTTCTCTGTACACTTTTTCTTCTTTGCTTATTTTCTCTGTGTTCTTCTACATGTAATTTAAAAGTGAAAACATATGACTTGCAGCCTAACTCTGTCCATTTACTCAGCTGTACCTATTTAATCAATTTAAATTGGAAGGAAAGTTTACCAACTTTCAAAAATAAATCCAGGACCAGTGCAGAGTATTGTATAAATAAAGGTCTAGTTTCATTTTTGCTTCTTTAAAAAAAAAAAAAAAAAATTGTGAGGAGAAAATTTTACTAAAAAGAAAGAAAGGAGGAATAGGGAACATGGTGGTTCTTTGCTTGTATTCTTCATCTTCTAAGGCCACAACAAAATTAACAAGCCCTGAAACAAAACTGAGAATTTATATTAATGGCTTCTGGCAAACTGTCAACTGATATTAACTTTATCATTCAACACAATGTCAGTTAGAAAACGCTTCAGGATAGGGCATTTGAATGTTAGAATCCTGATTAACAGATTAAATGAATTCCACTTTATCTTTCAGCCCAGTACTGTGGACTAGGACACCTGACTTACTAATCTGCTCTGACTTTAGGGTAAGTATCACTGACTGCAGCTTGGACTCAGACCTTCATAAGACAGCTGAAGACAGCATGGCAGATAGATTAGCTGCTGTTTTCTAGCAACTATTTTGTTATTTTGGCTTTGGCTGGCCAGTTTAGATCTCATTAATGCTAATACTGGAATAGGCTCATGATACACAATCCTAATTTATGTTTCATGTGGACTGAATTTTCTTGGAAGCAGAAGTTGTTAAATATTTATATTATGTTAGCATTTAATGTCACTAAGCTCCGTGGGCCTGTCTTGCTATGTCTTGTAAAAATATTTAGTTCATGCAATCCTTCTCCTAAGGTGCTGCTGCATTTTATCAACAGCAGAAAGCAGTATGCTTTCCAGTCCTGGCCAATGACTTGCTTGTTAGTATACACTCAGTCCCATTTTTGAATCTGAAAATTTTAGAGTTTACCAAAATACCAGCAAGTTTTGTTAATGCCATTGTTAAGCAGACATTGTTTCATAACTAATGTTTCAATGAGGTTTGCAGTTTTCCCAGGGATTTATTTTTTACAACAGCCACTTGGAAATTTCAATCCCTTAGGGTCTCAGATGCACTTAGAATTCAGATGCAAAGCAGAGGTTTTCATGCAGGTGTGTGAACAGCTGGGTGAAAAAAGCAAAAGACCTTCCACAATCAATTTTGGCTTATGCTTGGAAGAGGAGCATGGAAATAATAATAGATGGGAATGTATTAAACTATTCTGAGGTCAAAGCATCATTCTCAAATGTCCTTTCTTTAGACAGATGAGATTATTCCTAACAGCTACATTTCTGTAAAGAATTACCATGGCATTGAGACAGGCACTATTATGGCAGGACACTGGAAGAGAAAATTCATCTTGGTATGAATTTCGGGATGAGATTCCTCATACCACCTTAAACTGTCTCTATTTGAGTTAGTCATCCTGAACTCTCTTTATAGGCAAAAGGGAGAAGCAAGCATTTTAAACCAGAAGATATCTATTTTAAGTGTTTGCTTCAGAACAAGAGGAATTGTGGTCTTGAAACTTGTTTATCTCCTTTATCAGTAACGGGAACTGAGGACAACAAGCTCTGCTGTGGATTTGGCTTCTGAGTTGTGCAAACTGAGTCACACCTGAGCACCTTCTGCTTCTTGTCCCGCTGTCTATTCCCAAGGATAGATAGGTCACAGTATATTCTTTCATTTCACCTTTGTTCCTTGATTGGTCTGCTGCTAAAACCAGAACTTTGAAGATATTGAACAGATATTTCCCACTATTCAGATTTGTCTCTTGCATGTCTGGTAAATGAGATCTGCATTTTCATCAGTGACAAAAACTGTTTTTTCTGCTTGCTGTAAAGCTTCTCTCATATGTGGCTGAAATGCTGATCCTTTTCAAGGTTATTTCTTCCCCTCCCGTTTTAAGGAGGGTAGAACATTCTGGTGAGGACATGATAGTTGATTAACTGGTTATCAGGATGCTTACTTTATTCCTATTAAGTCTCTTGCAGAAGTGTGGTTCAATCTTATCACATAACTTGAAAGGAGTCACATTGTGCTCTTTTCACCTTTAGACCATTCTGCATTAAAAAATAATTGTTATGCTTCCCCCCAGAAACATATATTTCTCCCCAGCCATGTTCCAGTCCTGTAAAACACTGAAATGTCTTTTAAACATTTTTGCCTATCCAGAAAATTATTGCAAAACTGTTCTTCTGCAGCACCTCCTACCTAAGAATGCCAGAGCCCTTCACAGGCATGAATGCTTGAGAGAAAAGGAAATATCATACTCGAAAGATAGACAATGCAGGAAAACACTTTATGAATTGGCAGAGCTCACACAGCAGCACCATCATGGTATATTCTGCACGAGGCTCTTTTTTTTTTTTTGATGTCCACTCCTGTGCTTTAACCACAACAGCCCATAGGAGCACATTCTTCTCTCTCTTCTGAGAATTGATTTATCACCATAAGCATGGTTTATTACACAGCCTCATGCTGTAAATCTTTGCTGCTCTAATGGCTGATAGAAGTCTGGCACTGCAGTGAGTTACTGCTCATTTACTCCCTGGATATCGGGTACACTGCTGATGTGAGAATGAGCTTCCCGGGAAGTCTCTCTTAATAGAGAAATGTGAGAATCAAAGAATTCAATTCTGCTGGGATTTTTCCCATTAATCAGGGTTCTGACTGGTTTCACCATTTGAAAAACCCTTTGTTTCCTTTATCTTCATTTTTATTGCATCCCAAGTTTTATAGGGAAGCATTTTTTTTAAATAAAAAACCAGCAAAGAACCAAGCAATAACTGAACTACTGCCTCTGTAGAACAGTTTCTTCACACAGCAACACAGAGCCAGTCTGCTTTAAAAATGTGTACAGCTTCAGGTCTACTAAATATAATTTGTCTTAATACAGGCAATAATCAACACTGCATACATCTGTGAGGGGAGGAAGAGGGCTGGGGAGCCAAGGGATCCCACTATCTTTTGAGATGATTTCTCTAGTCCCATTAATTTATTTAGGGGCTTGGAAGGGTATTTAATTCACTACAGGAATTGCTTGCCAGTGCAAGAAAGACTTAATTCATAAGCAGCCTGGTATTGTAGAGTACCTTACAGTTCTTATGTTGAAGGTGCCCCTGTAGTGCAAAGGACTGTCAGTGTGGAGAGGTGTCACAGTAATGTGAAGGATGATTCTTGGAGGGTGTGTGTGAATGGAAATCACACGTCTAGCTGCAGCTCATGTAACCATGTCTGAGCCTGCTGAAAATAGGCTCTTTTGGGTAAGGCTGTCCCATGCCTGCCTCAGACTGAAAGCTGAATGAGCACAAAGGAAAATGGCAATGGCTTTTCCTTCTCTGCTATTTGAAAGTAAACCTCCGTTAAAAAAAATAAAAACAAATTAAAGTTCATCTCCAGGAAAGCTGAGATAAAACTGTTCAGATCTACAGAGTATTTCTTCCATTAAATCTGTATTATAGGATACTTGTTCTCAGTGGGCTTCTTGTAGATCCCTGCAATAGACTTGTTACCAAATAGCAATAGCACAGGGTTATGTGCATTTTCATACATAATGACTGCCATTCAGTCTATTAAGAATGAAAGTCTTATTGTGGTAAAACTCCAAGAGATCCAGTTACAGAACATTGTTTACTGAGTAATGTATTAATGTGAACACGCTCCTCCTGTCTTCTGTTCTTTTTTTTTTATTTTTAATTCAGATTGTACTTCAAAATATTTCTTCTGTGCTGAGAGCTGTCTTTGGGAACAGCCCCCACTCCCTTTCTCCTTCAGCAGCTCCTTCTCTGGGAACAACAAAACTGACCACGACCTCAGTGGATGCATGGGAGGCAGGCCCATTCCCATCACATCTGGGAAGGGACTTAGGGAAAAATCCTGAAAGACACATTGCAATGGACTTCAAAATTCAGAAGGAAAATGTGTGGTTCTTGACCTTGCAAGCAGAGTCCTGCGTAACCAGGTAACGTCCATGGTCTGAGGAAAGGATTTGCAGTTTGTTACTATGGTAAAGCTGGATCCTCTGGTAGCCAATCTTTTCATAGGAGGAGAAGGGGGCTCCCTCTCCATCTGGAGACCTTTCACAAGTGCTGAGTCTCCTGGAAGAGATTGTTTTGCTGAATATGTCTCTAAAATAACTTTCTTTTCTTTCCCTCCTTTCAGCTGAGCTCACTGTGGCTTTCACTTTAGTCCTGCCTCCACCCAAACATACTGAACATCTTGCTCACATTAGGTTGTCGTGTAAAATAAAGGAGTGGGAGAGTGTTGAGAGTGAGTCGAGAAATAGTTAGGAGAAAGAATTTAATGAGGGAGGCTTACAAGTAGAAGGCTGCAGCCTTGTGAAGGGTAAAAGTCCTTCTGGGGCAGGAATGTTTGAGTGGTTTTCTCAGAATGAGGGCTGCATTCCTCTTTCCACTGGAATCACAGGAGCTCCGTTGCCTATGGCGGGTAACAGAAATGTGCTGTGTTCAACTGGTTGTGAGCAACTGGCTTCGTTCTCCACACGTTTCTGCATAACAGTGTTTGGGTTTTGGTAATAAGGCAAACCTTTAAGGTTCTCCCTGTAAATGAAATAACAACTTTCAGAAATCTACACCCCATGTTACTTACACAGAAAAAAGAAAAAAAAAAAAAAAAAAAAAAAAAAAAGAAAAAGAGTGAATTGGGTTCATTGGGTTCATACTTAAATGTAGATTGGTACAGGATTTATTATGGATTACTAATATCCCCTCAAATTTATCATTATTTCAGGAACTATCGGGTCAAAACATGAAAGAATGAACAGCCACAATGGAGATTACATCCTGAAGTGACAGTCATGAAATTACAGAGAGTCGTTCTCAGTATTCTAATTTGTGGGAGCCTCTTTACCTGATGTAGAATATCACATGTAGGCGTGTTAGTAGTTTATTTAATTTTCTGCATTAGTTTACTCATGCTTGTTCATCACCACCACTGCTGGAAATGTGCAAACTTCCCAATGTTCGGAACTTCTACGTGCAATGGTATGTGTAGCATGCAAATTATAAGTGTAAAGAACAAATGTCAGCACAGGTGTGTGCAATTTTTCCCATTTTTGGTGTTCCATCCAAGCACTTGTTTTTCCTTTCCCCAGGGTCTCTCTCCCTGTCTACATTACATGTGTATGTTGTGTGTACCCTGCCCAATAGCACTGAAAGTTGCTAACTCTTGACAATTTGAGGGCAGACAAAGGAGCATCTGTTGTATGTCGTGGCTCCTTTTTTTTTTTTATGCCTACTGATAATGTTGATACAAATACTTTGATCTTTAAGCAGTTTGACTTCATGGAAGAGATTCTGACCATGCGGACGTCTCACTAACTTCCATCAGCTCATAAATCTAAATAATTTTCAAACTCTCCTACTGGTTTTATGATCTCCTAAATTATATAATCTGAAGTATTTTTCAACTGTTCCACATTTCTGGCTAAGTCTTTGGAGATGGTGAAAGCTGAGTCTGGAGTCTCCTGTTTCTGTGGCAGGAAGGGCACATGCAGCATTTGTAGGCCTGGGCAGATGAAGATGGTTTTCACCTGCTTTGTTCTTGTGCAGATGTTTGTCATGCTTAGCATCCATGCTCCTTTTATGCTTTATTAAAAACCTCCCCTCCACACAGCATAAATTTTGCAGCCTACTTGAGCTTTCATTGATGTTGCAAAGGTCTTCCCATGGCAGATATGAATAAAGGGCAGATACTTGAATATTTTTTTTTTTTGTAATAACTCCCATGGTTTACCTCTGGAATGTAATAAAATCCTCTTTTGAACATTTTTGATGAGGGGTGAACTCTTTCCATGCCTGAGTCTGTGCAGTACCCGCCCAGGCATCAGACCCTGTGCAGTCTTCCTCAAACTGCTCTTGACATTTAAAAACATGCTGGATTAAGGCCTCCCTTACATGTCAGACCAGCACCTCACAGACACAGCTCTGGGCTTCCTTTCTCTGATAAAATTGCTATGTGAAAAGATGTTTCTTCCAGACTTGCCAGGTTTCTGAAAATTTGTGATTTGAAGAAGAAATTCCACTTTGCCAGAAATGTTTGGATCAAACAGAGGAGAAAGAAGAGGAGGAGGACCTTCACATTGACCTCTCCTCCACTTCAGAGTTCTGTGTTAGACACTGGCTACTGATTCCTTCTGGTCTCATTCAGACCAAATGTGAGTTTTGGCCAGATTTTCTCTGTAGAATGGCTCCAAGTAGGGCTATTTCATTGCATTGAATATCAGCAGGTTAAAATTGCTGAGGCATCTGTCAGAGAACAGTAACTATCACTGCTTTCCTCTTACCCAAATCCTGCGTGGCCAGCAATGGCACTTTGCAGCTGGAAGGAAACAAAGAGACATTACTTTCAGTGCACGCTCCTGATCAGGTTATATATTGATAGTTTGTGCTAGGAAGAAGGGTTTATGAGTGCCTCTGGCAACTGGTGGTTTGAGCTGTGCACCTATAAATTCCAAGTTGGCAATATCAAACAGAAATTATTCTCTGGCTATAGCCTGGGGTAACAGAGAGTGGGAAAAGCCAAGCTGCACCACTAATCCATAACCACAGAAATTACCTCCATTCCAAAACAAACACTACATAAATTTTTTAAAGCTGGTCAACACAATATATATAATAAAATGTCAGTAGTGTAATTCAAACCAACCTTAGAAATTGTGATATATTGCATTTGGTCTTTTATACAGTTCTGTATCAGAGTTAACTAAGAACAAAGGTCGGCAGCCATTTTTGGAGCTCATTCTGCCTAATGAATAATACCAACAAACCATTCTGCTCTGATGACAATACTTGCTGATTAATTACCAGACAACACCTACACAATAATGCAAATGTACTGATTTTAAATAATTTTTTCTCATTTAAAATATCATAAACATTTGTGAATCTCAGTATAATTATTCTGGTGTTCACAATGCTACAGCTGAAAGAGGACTCTAATGTTAGAAATTTGGCAGCAGTTGCATTTGAAAAGTGATAAACCCATTATGTGTTTGGAATGTATCCCCCCATCTGTTGACAAAGTAAAATTATAAAAAACATTGGACTGAAATCAAATGTTTTTAATAACCAGTTTTCTTTCCTCCAACAATGAAATAAACACAGTCTAACAAATAAAATGTACAAGAGTTTACACAAGACAATTTTTACAGTTTCATGGGAAATTTTGAAATTTTCTCTGTGGAGTTTCTCAGGTACTTCAGGCAGGTGTTCGTGCTATCTGTAAGGCCCACTTGCTATAATGAATTTTGTGGGAACCTATTTAACTCACCCTACTCAGTTAAATTATTTAGAAAATTAATTCTGCTTTCTCTCTAACTCTTTGCCACATCTGTTCTCCACAGCTAAGGAACAGAAACTGGGATACTGTTAGAGCTGTACGCTTCATTAGCCGATTGAGCTTAAAAGGCAGATACAAAATACAGAAAATATATGGTGTTTTCAGACTTCTCATTAGGGCACAATGCTGTATTTTCATTTTTGTCCTTTGATAAGCCTCCTGTCCTTAGCTCAGAGACCTGTTGGAACATGCTGACGCTTCTCTCCTGTCCACTTTTCCCTTCCTCTGCCCAGATCATAGCTGTGGCTGCAAACCTCTGCTGTGGACACTATACTCCCCAGTGTTAAGACCTTAATTTAGTTTTGAATTCTCAGAAACTCAACAAGCTAAGGACACATCTCTGGGTCCAAGTGTGGTCCTCAAACACCAGGGAATTTTTCTATTACTGGTATCTAGGAGCCACTTCTTCACCTGATCTCCAGACGTTATTCTCGCTTGCTCACCTTTTACAGAGGACTGCTGAACTCTTTGAATATCTTCAACAGGATTTTAGTGAATTTAGCACTTATTTTGTAGCCATCATCTTGTGGTTTGAATTTGCTGTATCCCACTTAAGGAATTCTTTATTGTAGGCAGGTTGTATGAAATCACGTTTGATTCAAATCAGGATACAGTAAAATGCAAATCCATTTATTAATTTACAACATACAAACAGCAATCGCAGTTACAGGTCCTTAGGAACACAGGAGACAGAAAATCATGCTGAAACTGCCATCACCAAGATCCAACCCGAAAATCCCCTCTCCTAGTATTTACCTGGCTTGAAGTAGGTGATTCCTGGATGTATTTCTTTGTACACAACCAGTGCCTCGGGTTGTGCTCCCCAGAGACAATCCATTCTCAGCAGAACATGCCAGGTTTTATAGCTCCTCCCACTCCTAAGTCCTTTGTATTCCTCCTCCCTTTCACTTTCCCCCTTTCTACACATTATCCCCTTCAACTTTATTCTGGGGATACCTGTAACACAGCTCTGAGAGGTGATGGTTGGACAGTGTGACTAAGCTTTAATATATCCAAAGAATTCATCTAGTCAAGAATGAAGACAGTGGGGTACAAAAAAAAGGGGGAGAAGGTATCTCTTTCTACTTCCTGATTCACTTTACCTGACAGGTGGGAGAAGAAGCCATACCTGCAGGGCAGGGAGAGTCCAAATTTGTCAGGATCAAATGGAAAGGAGGGACTGGATGAACAACACTGGTTTATAATGCCTTAACATCTATAGATATGAGGTATTTACTTCTGAGCCAGTCACCCCAGGCTGTATTTGCTGCAGGTGGAGAGAAATAAGTATGTATTACCACAGAAAGATTTCTCTCATTAGGCATTTAGACACACAAGTCAGGTATCTCAATAGTTCAAATGGCTCCCTCTCCACAAGTGCCTGTTTACATATTTCCATTTGCAATAAAGGTACCCTGGGGTGGCCTGTACAAATTTGGATATCTGATCTTGCACAACTGAAGCATTGGGTGAAACATATCCTGGGTCTAGTGGGTGCATTCCATGCAGAGCATGTCTCAACCAATGGACTTGAAACCCACCTGTGTATTGGTAAACAGCTCAAAGACACGAATTCACCCCAAAATGAATCAGTTCATTTGGAGACACACTAGACAGGAATCAGCAAGCTTTGAGTTTCAGTCTTCAGGAGGTGTTTTTACAAGATGTTACACTTCAAATGCTAATGATTATATGATTTAATTCAGGGGGTCACACCAGACTTTTATTAGAAATTCAGACTTCAGCCTAGTTGTCTTCTCTGCTGGAAGACACAGAGAAAACTATGATAAATTAAGTGTCAAGTGTGATATACAGATAAATGTTGCCATGAAGTGTGTTCCTCTGGAATTTAACCAGGCCTGTAAGGCAGTGTAGCGCTGTAAACTAGATTTAGTTGTGGTAAAGTCAATTCAAAATATCTCTCTTGTGCATCTAAATACCTGTCAGTCTTCTTTTGTATAAGATACGTGTGACGATAATTTTTTGAAACATATGAAACAATTTTAAATTTTCAAGAAACATTTTCTTACAACTATCTTGTAAATAAGTGTAATTTTCTACCATAAGTAGCACTGAGCTTAAGTGTCTTGTGTAATAAGTGTCTTGAGTCCCTTTAGCCTTCACATTCTCAGTTACACATTGATTTTTAGTGTAGTGGATAGATAAGGAAAAGTGAACTTGCTTGTGAAATCAAGGAATGCATCTGGTCTTGCCTTAATTCAGATATGGGCTTTCAGAGAAGCATTTAGCCTAACATTACCAAGTGTCACTTTCTACTTATCAGCTGGAAGTGGCATGAAGGTGGGCTCTCCAGATCCACTTCACGGTTACAGTGACTGCTTTCTGGAGATAGAGAGTTCAGTCAGGTGATTCACTCAGGGTGTTATGACAGCTGAATTCTTATTTTCTTCCCTGATTTCACAGCAGTCTCCCCAGATAAGGCTTTGAAAGACACAGCTAATAGGGTTCTTGTCAGTAACATGGCTTTACTTGTTAGGAAGCTGGGGGCACTTGTGTTACTCAGATGATGGTGGTGCTGTTCCCAATTTCTTTTATCTGGATATTCCTACTTCAGGGAACAGCAGTGATTTGTATGATTTCTTCAGGCCAACTTGATGCCTTTCCTTTGAGAAGAGGACAGTATGGTGCTTTTATCAAAGCCTTGGAAAGCCATGCCAAGGGATGAGTTGTCCATTCTTATTATCCCATGAGAAAATAGGATTTTTAAAGCATCTCGCTGTGTGCTTGCAGTTCTGCATATTTGTTTTCTGTCTCATATGACCTAGTTGCTGCTGAGCTCAAGCCCTGTTGGCACGTTTAGCATTACCAGGAAGAGTCTTTTGAAAATCAGAGGTATATAAACTATCCACCTGCTGCCTGACAGTCCTAGTTTGCTGACTATGTTGCGCCTCTTAATTGTCCAGTCCATCACCATCACCCTGAAAATACTTTCAAAGAATCCTAAAAAAACGCCTCATGAAAATTTTGCAGAATTTGATGACCTCTGCACTTCTATGATAGAATCAGTAAGGCGGCACAGGGTTTTTCTAAGCATCTGCCAGTCACGAAGGTAAATTTAATGATCTTACAACATTTGAGTGAACTTGGCTAAAAAAAGTGGGTTATATTTGTGCCATGTAAACTTACCTGTTTAATACTAATTTTTATATGAAGCACATCTTTGCAGCTGTGGGTGTATGATTATCAAAAATAGAGGTCATGAACTGAAGTATTTTTAATAGTACGTGTGGCTTGCCAAATCTAGACAACTTACTCAAATAGAAAAATAATTTTACATGGTTATATTTTTGTTTAGGAAGTTTGGGTTACACCTAATAGGTACAATTAGATATAGTCTCTCTGGTAACAGCTATTTTGAACAATAATGGCACTAGGATATAGTATAGCTTATTTGCCTCTGTTTTGCTGAATTTTATAATGGATATATTATAAAAATAAGATTGCACAAAATGTGAAAATGAAAGAAACATAGAATTTCAAGTGAGCTTGAGGTTAAAAGTTGTTTCACCAAAAATGTGGTTTTGAGCTAAAATTGGCTGTTGTCATTGCTTGAACACTGTTTGAGAAAACAGAATAGCAAGGATCCTGTGTTTCATGTACTTTGCACATTTAGATGTGGTTTGCACACACCAGCTTAGACCTAACTGATTGAAGAATCCTCACTAGCACACAAATGGATAAGCAGTAGATGGTAAAAAATAATTGCTAATGAAACCTGGTTTTTTCTATTGTTGTTCTAAACCTTCTTTAGCTCTTTTCTGTACATAAAGAGTAGGTATTTCTATAAAATCCCCCTGAAGCTCCAGAGTCTTCTCAGAAATTACTTTACACGTAAAAATTACCTTTTCTATTACAATGTTTTTCCATGCTTAGAGAAGATCCACTTTATCACAGAAAATTATGCTTTCTACACTTATACCACATTATGTTGAACTCATTATTTAAGATTGTATGAGAAGCATTTCAAAATCCAAATTTTTTATAAAATTTCTTCTCTGCAATCGTCAAAAGGCATTGAGATCAATATTAGACCGAAAAATTTAAGGTGAAGTATTCTAAAGTTCACCGAGAAGAGAGTTAGACAAGAGCAACCATAGTGCCTCTGAAACCAGTCTTGCAAATGAGTTACTTTGGGCTGCAAAAGGATTGTATGCATTTGCTAATTATTGTCTGTTGCCAATTGTGTGTCACTCTGGACAATCCCAGAACATATGCAAAAGATCTGCAGTCAGTATACATCATCACTGGCACTTAGGATACTCATTAAACTGGAAGAGGTATTCTTTTTTTGGAATAAAAATTCTTCTGTCTAAAATGTTGCTATATATTCATCTGTTGTGACATTTATATGATTGCCTTTTATATCTTCACGGTTTTCTCCCCAATAATATATTTTCCAGTCAACCACTACATACCTCCGTGTGAGTCTTATTAAAGAGCTAGGTCAGCTACCTGCCTATAAATCCCTGAAAGCTGTTTTGTATCATTTACTGCAATACTTGGTTGAAATGCCAGCCTGTACCATAACATGCATAACTGCCTTAGTCCAACAAGGTCCAGCTGCAAATGAAGGTTTAGGTGGACTGTAGGTGTTGTCCCTCTCCTGCCCCTGATAATGCCATAATGATTTTTTGCCTTTTCTTTTATACCTCTTTGTGGCCTTTTGTATTCTTGGTGTTTCTTTTAGCCTACATTCCTAAACTTAATGTTTTGTTGAGTTAGGAGACTAAACATCTTGGAGGCCTCAGACACCAAGGTCCTCTCTGGAACACATTTTGTAAACTAAAAGATAGGTCAGTCCAGGGGAGGGTTCCGGGGGGAGGGGGATTCACGTAGCCTCACTCACTGGGGAATCTTTGATAGATATGCTAATTTGTTAGACCTGTAATTCTACACCCGATCTATCGTGGGTGTGCATTCTGCGGTGGCCATTTCAGTGTGCACCTTCGGAGTGTTCTACCTGGGTGGAATGCACCAGGGATCCTTGAAATAAATACCGAGGTAAAAACCCCTTCTTCCCTTCTAAACCGTGTTCGGCTCTGATTTTAAGAACAGGGATAAGGCATCACTGGGAGCTCCGGGAAGTGTCCTGTGCACAAGGAGCACAGTTTTTAATAAGAAATTTCCCTATCATATGCTCAAAATTGCTGTTCTCTTCCCACCTTGAGTGAGAACATGGCTCCCTCAGAGGAGGGGTTTGAAGCCTGGGCTCCTCTTCCCTTACTTTCTCATGCTATTGGCTTGATGTATATGGGATTAATAACCAGATAAAACCGAAGGAGCAGAGAGGGTGTCAGTAAAGTGACGTGATTTAACTCAGGACCCTCTTGCCTCAGCCACCGTGCACGAGGGCCATCGGTGCCACACCTGGGCAGGGAGCAGCCGGTGCCTCTCACACATCAGCAAGAGAATGGTGTAATGACTCCAGACAGCAACACCGGCCCAGCCCAGCCCAGCCCAGCCAGGATTACACCTCTGTGGCCTCCAGCCTCCCCCACGGTCCGGGGGAGCCCAGGTGAACCCCAGCACCTCGCCCGGCCCGGCGGCGCTGCCGCTGCTGGGGTGTGGGGTGTGGTTTGACCCGGCACTCGGGGCCTGGAGGCTGAGACAGCAAGGGGAATCCTCCTCATCCTGACCTGGAAACTGAGCGTGTTTGGGATGCAAATGTGGAATCAGTCCTTGTAACATGTTTGTCAATGTTTTCTGGAATTCCAGCCCACCTGATATAAAAAACCAGGTTCGCTAATCAGTCATGCTGGGTTGCATCCATTGGCAAATTATCCACACCAGAGAAAGACATAAATGGTTCAACTCCAGGACAAACTGAGTCCGTTTTGCCCGCTGCTTGGTGGCATTTTGGTCCTGTGAAATGAGCTGAGGACACCTTGTAGGAATTCCTCTATTCTATGGAGGCACCCATAAACCTAGTCAGCTATTTGGCAGATTTTCATCTATGTAAATCCTTATGTAAACTAATTACATGGCCACAGCTGATAAACGTTATAAGAAAGCAATCACCAGACTTGTTTTTCTTGTTGGTTTCAGATATTGAAACTTCACTGTAGATGTTGCAAAATTAATCACTAGTGTAGGGAGTCTATAAACTGCACTGTATTGCATAGATGCATAAATTTCCAGTACTTCTTTGAATAACAGCTTTAGTCCATGCATTTTTAGAGTTTGCAAGTAACTCACAGGCGCACACACACACACACACCAAAGCCTAAATAAAACCTGTCCACAGTCAAGCCCTTGAAAACTGTAAGCATAAACTCCAGCTTTAAGTATCCAAAAGAAATATTCTTACGTACTAAACATCTTGTATTAGGAGGTGGTTCTCTTGCTGTTGTCATAAGTCAGCCCTTTGCTCAAAGTGTCTGCTTCGAATGCTTTTATCTCTGGGAGCACGAGGCTTCCTTCATCCTGCTTGCTTGTCAGCAGGGTTGATGCACTGCATTATAAAAGCATTCTCCACAACTGCTGCTCACAGGCAGCACTTTCAGCTCTACAAGCACAACCTGCAAAGTTCTCTATCAACATAATCATTATTTATCCAAAGCTTTCCCAGTAAATTGAGCCTAACTATACTTTCCTTGGGGTAAATATGCAGAAGCCTTTCTTTTATTATTGCTCATGTAAAGGAAGCAGCATTCTCCTCAACAGTGGTAGGATCTGGACACGGAATACGCCTCATAGCTGTTTCATTATTTCTCCTGGAAGGCAATGACTTGTAGTCTTGTAGTCCAGTGCTTAACCGAGGATGAATGGGCAGAAAGGCAGCCAATAACTGTGTGTTATTTACATCGTAGGCATATTTTAGTTGCACAGTTGTATCTTTAAAGCTGCATCTCCCTTAGCTGAGAGATTCGTTGCATTTAACTGGTTTGGCTAAAGCTGCTTCATGTTCCACAAACAGCTCTCAGAGGCTCCCTGGGATCAGTAGCTCTAATTTCTAGAGAGAAAAAAGGCAAGATTTACTGTGTGACAGAAATGGGCAGCTGAAGCTTTGGAAAAGACTTGTGACATAAACTGGAGATCTGTGTATACTGTTTACTATAAGATGCATTAAATTACTACTATTATTGGATTTTTTTATGAGTCTGACTTGTTTGGGTACCCCTACCTATGAATGCAATACAGTGGGAGGTTTTTTTATTCTTGTAACTCATGGCAAATTTCTCATGTAAAGGTTTGCATGGGCACAAAAGCTTCTAATTTGTGACTAGACTGTATTTAACATCATGCTGAGAGACTTAATGAAAACAACGGTATTAATTATAATAATAGCTCTATTCATTTCTTGTTTAGTTGCAATGGTGCATTTTTAAATCAATTTGTTGAATAAAATATGAAATTAGGAGTGACCCTTATATAATGATGGAATGGCGGTTGTGACATACCAATAAACTATTTCACATGACACTATTAACATAGAAGTTCTCTCCCCTCCTCTCCCCATATCTCTTACAGCTTCAAAACAATCAAGTTAGATTGTTATAAATTCAAAAGCTGATTTATATAAATAGATATCTGCTAAAATGTATACTGTATTCTAATAAGGTTCTCAAATATTTGCTTTGGTTCATTTTGATAATTATTTAAAGAACAATACTTCTAAATTTAAAGGAAATGAGTAGGGCAAGAAATTGAAATGTTGGTTGTTATTCTGCTATCGAGAATTAGAAAACTTTTTGGAGTTTTTTATTTATGAGGAAAGTATTTTGCTTACCATTGCTACCTTAAATTAGACATCTGACATTTAGATATACATATATCTCCACTTAGTTGCTGTAATCTTTGTAGGGTCCTCAGCATTTCCAAAAGATAGCTTATCCCACCTGTTTTGTTAGGCTATGCAGGTAGTGTAGATATCTAACTTTCAGTGCCCAGAATAAGATTAAATTTATTCCATGTTATCAGATACTGAGAGATATCCAAAATTTCTCTCATCAGATCTTTGCTCTCTGTGAGGTCTATTACAAAATAATATGTGTTTTCTGCTCACAAGGATCCTAAATATCCTTTAAAGGCTTTGATTCTTCTTCTTCTTTTTTACTTCTGCTAACAAAGCAACCTCAGTACCTTCCCTTCATGACAATCAGAAGAGTTGCAAAACTCACTCTGTAATCTCTGGGGTTTTTTCCTGAGACTCCAGGAAATACTGCCACTCAGATATGCATACATTTTAGCATATAAATAGCATATAAATAAGAATTTCTCAGAAATAATTGTTTGTTCATAATTATGTGAATGCTTTGAAAAAAAATTCATTGGAATTCAAAACGAAAAACAATCACTGAATTCTTTGCATATTTTATTTTTCTTTTTGATTTCCAACTCACACACATCTGGCATATTTTACATCTTTGCAATAAAACATGGTTACAATAGCTTAAGGAATTTATATATCCAAAATATTTCACCATGATCTCAAGATGAAATGAACTTGTCTTCCAGATGTTCAATAGTCTCCCAATTCTAAGCTACGAACTCAAGATATTGCTTACAGACAGGTGATGAATAACTTAATCATTAGGCCGATCCCCATGATTTCCGAATCTTATAAATACAAACAACAATGAAGAAGGAAATTCAGGGCTAAACTTACTAATACAAGGTGGATAACAAATAAGTAATCACATCAATAAATAATGATATGTTCCTGGTGCAAAGTGCCAATACAAAGAATCCATTATCTTTTTAAATAAATGACTGCAAGTGAGTGTAAATTCTGAGAAAATTACATTCCTGTTACATGCCTCATAGCCCTACCGACACAATATGTACATCTATGACAATACAGTCACCAAATATACAAAGAAGAAACATGAATTAAAGTGTATATACCCCTGGGTGTGTAATTTGATCAGTACAATGTGCAGAAAATTATTCTGATAGTTATCATTACAGTATTGTAAAAGATGAAGTGCCTTAGTCTGAGTGGCTTCAGGTGAGATTTTCAGACGAACTGAAAAGAACAACCTCAGTCACCTTTGAAATGAAGCTAAGGCTGTCAAATAAACCAAGTTCCTCGGATTAAAAATAAGGGGAAAAAATCAGTGGGGGCTCTCTTGCCCATGATTTATATGCCAAATGTTAATAATCCAGAAGTATAGCACTTTGTCTGTATTGGGAATCATTAAGCATTACAAAACATTAAACTGAACTTCCCTCTTTGCTCCCTTTCTGTCTAGTCTTTGAATTTAAAAGGGAGGAAATTAATTTCTTTTGTATAAAGTATAAATATGGCAAATGATGGCTTTTTATCCAAATGCTTTGTGAGCAGAACTCCACTTAAGAGGGGTAAACTTTAGGTTCAAAAAGTGAAAAATGTATTGGTGGAAATGTCAGAACTACTGTTTGCTCCCAAATTCAACCCTTTAACACAAGCTGTACCCTTAGGCAGATCTCCAGTCTGATTTGTGTGAATGCACCTGTTCCTTCAAGACATCAGGTTTAAAGTACATGCAAGTTGTAACTCCACAATAAAATTAAGAAACAGTTTTGTTCTTTATACAAGGTTTTACTTTTACAAAAGTATCCCTTTAAAGTTAAGATGTGCATCTGATGTACAAAGTATCAAACATATTTTTTTTAATCTCAGCTTGAAAAGAGGCTGGAGATGGGATGCATGTTAGGTTCAAAGCCTAAACATTGAAATAACTGGACACAAGGTTCCCCAGAATTTTCAAAAGTCTCTTGTGGCGCATCCTACTACCTTTTCTCAATAAACAAAGATATATGAAATAATTACCAAAACATTTCCTAATTCATATAATTTACATGATACAAGCTTGCTTTTCAGCAGCTGGTGTTCAGTTGTGAAAAAACACACAAAGTAAAATGGTTGCTGACTACAATGTACAGCTATTGCTGGGTGTAATGGAATGTACAACGGAGGTCAATGCAGACGTGGTTTTCCACCAGAGACTACACCTTTCTTTGCAGCACTTGTGCTCTCAGCTTTACCTGGGCTTTCAGTTCTTCACTGCACTTCAGTATCTGTTCTGATGTTCATAATGCCACCGGTTAAAATCTATATTAAAAGCTACGATGCTGCCAGAAGCCATGCCAGTAATCAGAGTTCTGAAAAAGATATCAAAGATGTTGATGTTAATTCTCTTTTGCCATCTTGAGCTATGGTTTGTCATAAACACAAAAAGCTAAAAGAAGAAGGCCCTTTTTTGCAACACTGTCTGAAGTTCTCAAGCTCTACATGGTTAAAAATCTGAAATGTATCACAAACTTTTACAATTGATTTTAAACCATTGGTTAATAGGCACTACTGCACTCTGATCCAATCTGACTATTCCTATGCTCTTAATGCAATTTTAGTCACATTTTGCTAGTTAAGTGTCTGGCTTACTGGCTTCAATGAAAGAAGACCTCACCTTAATCTTAAGTACTTGTATTGTGAGACTCAAGTATCAGAATAAGTGTTGAGTCAGATAAACTAACAGGAAAACAACTGGAGTAATTGTTTTGTACACATCCTGTTAACGACTCCATACCATAAACTTAAAGTTCATGAAGATGTATACTTTGTGGAATTTTAGAATTATATACAAATATGAATGACAAATTCACCTCTGATCATGAGACAGATCCATAGCTCTTATGCCAGCATCACAGCCAGGGTAAATATAGAGCTGCTTGAAGTCACAGGCCTGCCATACTTCCACTACACCATTGTCTCCTCCTGTCACCAGGTTCTGCCCATCACTGCTCAGGAGGATGGCCTTCAGGAGAAAAAGAAAAACCCCAAGCACACAGTTAGCTTTTATGGAAATGGATCAATATTAAAAAAAATTGAGTTGACTTAAAAGCATTTCTCATGTTTTGCCCACTTTAGATTCGAAGCAAAATGTTCCCTCTCCTCTTTCTCCCTAGTCCAAAAATAAACTAACAAAATTTGTATCACCAAATTTCAAAAACACTTGTATGGTATAAACATGATAGATAACAAAAAAAGCTCCTTGACTGAATCTGCCAATGCTTGAGTTCAGCACATTTCTACATACCATAATTTGTTCGACAATACTCAGTGCTATCACTTCCATCTAAAGCAGAGCAGGGATCTGCATTCCAAATGCTGCTTCAAGTGCTAGTGACAGAGCAGAGCCCTGAAGGCATGAATTCATGTCTTGGCTAATAAATGAAGAATGAGGACTTTTCAGAGCATTTTGTTTCAAAGACATATCTCCCACTGAAACTTAATTCCAAAGAAAAATTCTGGGAATATCGTGGACTCATAAACTATTTGTTCGTATTTATTCTGGAAAAGCTTAAGTACATTTTCATATTTGGAGATGGTGATGAAAGGATATGTGTTTGAATGGCTTAACCTGGAGGCAGCAATTTTACATTTATGATTTCCTCTAAACCACATGGCAAATAAATTCAATTTATTTTAATAAATAAAGGCAACAGACAACAAATGCTTGTTTGCATTTAGATTTACCCTGGTTGAATCATTGATCTCCATCTGAGCTAAGAGTTTGCCATTAATGCTGAAATTGCTGAACCGTCCTCGTTCATAGTAGATGATGCAGTGACCTTCACTGGATACTGAAATTAAGCGAGGGTACAGGCAGTTTTCTGTTCCTTCCAGGGCTCTCAGCAAGTCTCCAGTAATTGTGTGTACTAGGCAAGGACCTTCTGTATATGAAAATATAATATATCATACATTTGCTGTTTATACAAATGATATAGTCTGTGCACAAAGGCAATGCATAATACACATTTGTATCACAGTAGCGCTGCATATATATAAGAAGTTGCAATGTTTACTTAAAGAATTTAAAACACAGCAGAAAAGGAAATGCAAGAGCTAGCATGTTAAAAAATGAATACAACATGCCTAGAAGTGTATTATTTATTTAGACTGGTAGGAGTTTTCCTTGATCTATCTTCTAAAACCTCTTCCCCAGCATTCAGAAGCTTTACTCCTACTGATTTTCTCCAACATGAACTCTCTATAGCCTGCCCATTCACATTAAACAGATGTAGCCCTATCAGTGACTAGTGGGAGCAACTCCCATAGGGCATGTAATCATATTACTGCATATTTCTCCTATAGACAATGGCAGTTCCTGTAGATCCTCTCCCCCAATGAACATGTGATATGCATAGACTTCAGTCCTGATTTGTTTCAGCAGTGGGAGTCACACAAAAGCCAACAGAGTTACAATGATACTTGGACTATAAGAGATTTTAGGAGATCACACTGTAACTCCATTTGCTCCAGAGAGATTTTAATATGAGATTTTAATGACTTTTTATTACACTCATGAAAGAAAAAAACAGCTATGAAATCTGCAATGTACATGATAAGATGCAAAACAAAGCTTATTTACATTTCAAGAACAATGAGAAAAGTTTTTTTGAAAGTGAGATCTGTATTCCTACTAAGAAAAAGAGTCTCTTCTATGATAAAATGTAATGAGTCACAGGAAATTCTAAATGTTTTTTTTTAATGAATCACAGGATAATCCTGGACAGCACAGTAATCTCTTCCTTTTACAACTGGTTCATGACCCTGAAAGTAAATTCATATTGGCAGACTCAGCCACCTCAGTTTAAGTTCTTCCAACTTTTTTGAAATTCACACAGCAGCTGGGTTTGCCCAGGTAGAATGAATAAGCACCTGTGCATTTATCTGTGAACCTTCTGATACAGGCTTTTATCTGTGTTTGCATAAAGTCTTATGCAGAGGGACCTCAAGTTTGGCTATGTCCGTGGGATACCACTGTAATGGAATTAATTTATTTTCTCAAATAGTTGAGTTTCAGCTTTGGAAATACTGAAGTTCCAGGACATAAAAAAAAGTGACACCTTCACCTTTAGAATAATTACTCTGTTAGATTTTTCAAAAGAAAAGTGTAATACTTTCATAGCTGAATGGTCATGGGCACAAAAGGCACATCTGATTTAGGATGCCGCTGAAAGGACATACAGAATGACCACTGTTTTTTGGGTTTGTTGGGTAAGAACATGGAAACATCAGCCTGATGCACAAGATTTGCCTCAGAGGAGTACTAAATGTGCTGTCTTCCTGCTTCAGTAGGTTCTCAAGTGCTGCATGTGTCATCACAGTGCCACAGCCAGCTCCAGAGGAACAGCTTCCCACTAGGAAGCACAGGCTGACCTCAGACTGGATGGCAGGGCAATACAGCATTGCCATGAGATGCAATCTAAGAAGTTGGAAAGGGACTGAAAAGAGCGGATCTGAAGAAAAATCTTTAAAAATGACATCTCTTGGAAAATAGCAATTTAAAAAAATTATTTTCTCTCTGCATTTTTATATGGTCTAGAGTTTCAAAAGGAAGAACTTGAGAAGACTACCTCAAGAGACAGACTGGGCCTCCATTTCTCTTGACCAATTATAAACATATCCAGGATTTGATTTAAAAGTCTTTGGTTCTCCATCAGATTTTACCCCTAAAAATGTATAAGTTACCAAAGCAGCATATACCTAATGAATCAGAAGATAACTGAGTACAGTCCACCTATATTAAGAAGAGGAAATTTGCAAAAAGATGGTTGGAAAGAGTAGGCTGTTTTGGCAGCCAGAGTGTGGGAAGCTGCCTTAAAGGGTAAGAAATAGCAGTGCTTCAAGAAAAAAAAATTAGGTCCAGCATCACTGTACATTTTTTTCACAAATGTCTTGACTTTGCCTATGACTGTAATGTAGTATGCCATTACAAGAGTTAATGACCCATTAGGATTTCCTGTTAAAAATGGCTTTACTCAAAAGTTTCACACTCAGCTTTAAAAAAAATGTTGAGCTCCAAGGCAGTATAAAAAGCAATAACCTGGGAGCTCAGCTGTGAGCAAAAGCTGGCAGAGCAAGCATCACATCCTTCTTACCCTCAGAAGTAGCAAACTTAAAAATGAGTACAAAGATATCCATGGGGATGACTAAAACAGGCATCACTGTAGATAGACAAAGCAAGTCACTGGATGTGGATGTAGGAGTGCAGTGGAAATGAGATAGGAAGACTTATAAGGAAAAAGGAAATACAAGGGTGATGCAAAGAAAGGAAATAAGAAGGCAGAAGAGATGATGTAGCACAAAGAAAACTAAGAAGAAAGGTAGAGAGGGAGATGCAAATAGGAAAGGAAAAGAGAAAAAGACATGGAGTTTGATGAGTTCAGAAGCTGAATGAGAGGGCAGTGGGGAAAGAAGAGTGGACATGGAATTAAGGAGAAGTAGAAGAAGATGGGCAGAAGCAGTAAAATGGAACAAATCAGGGAGAAACAGAGGAAGGAAGGCTGAAGCTAATATTCATTGAGGCTGGTGTTTTATTTACATTGATTACCAGTTATACAGGATATTGCTGCAGATTTGGAAAAGTATTTTGAACACCTGTGTTAGGAATTGTTGGGTGCTCTGGATTCCATAGATAAATAACAGGGAGAACCTGCAACTGCTCATTATTAAAAAAACATCACAAAAACCCCTACTGGATAAAACGCTGCACACAGTGCCAAAGCAAACTGATCCTGCTTCCCTGGAGAGTGAGGCCAGTCCTACAAACTACCATTCAATTAAGATCAAGGTGGAGAATTTGGAGCTGGCCCTCCCTGAAATACACGTCTCTTTCAACAGGTTTCTTCAAAATCACTAGATATCACTAGAATTATTGTATACATTTTTATAAAATATACTTCCAGATCTAGACAACATAGCTCCATAGACTGATGGTTGGAAGGAATGATCAACTTAATTTGTGTCTAAACTCATAACTGCAGATAGTAAATAGCAATTTTCAGAGAAAACTGCTTCAGATTATCCTAGAATTACAACACATCCTAAAGATAATTAAAGTATATGTGGCTTGAGGGAAGTCTGAAAAGTACCACTAAAAAGGACTCTAGAAATGTTAAGACTTAAATCATAAAAGCATTTCTGACCTTTAGCACCACTGATAACAAGTCCCAGCTCTGCGCAGACTGACACACAGACAACTTCATGGTCATGACCAGTTAGAACAGCACGAGGAGCTGGATAATCACCTGTTAAAAAAAAATAAGAAAACAAAAAAAGTGAGAAAAGCAAGAAAAAGAAAACAACAGCGAATGCCAAATCCAACATGGTTTATCGACAAAAGATCTTTGCTATAATTTGCTTGAAATCATTAAGCATCAGAGAGGTGCAGTAGGATTAAATATCTCATATTTAGGATACCAAGCAAAATATATTCAGACATCATAAAGTTTCAAAATGACAACTTCCCAATGCATTAAGGAATTAATTAAAAAAATACAAAGTGTAGTGCTATTGAAAGCAGCAGTAATGTAAAGGTCTGCTATTGAACATATATGTCTCCAGACTTATGATATGAATCTAAAGAATTGAGGATGTTCCTTTAATAATGATCATCATCTGTTTCATGGAACTGGGGGTATGAAAAAAAGAGAGGAAGAACAGCACTGTACTAGAAACATACTACTGCTGCATAGATAATATTGATTCAGAGACACAGAATGGTCAGAAATGAAAATATTCCTAAAAAGGGTTAAGGGTATACATGATTATATATTTATTTATTTATAGAAATTATATATGTACATATACATATATATTCAGGACTGAAATATATTTTATTTTGGTTTTAAACGAGTGGGCATTTATGGCATGTTTATATGACAAACAACAACATTTCTGTTGTTTCTAACAATAACAGATGCTGACAACCTAATTGCTTAGTATTTGATATTGCTCCACCAGGCAAAGAAAGTCAATTGGCAACAAAAAATTAGCAACTTGCTAGATAACACAGAGTTAACATCATTATATTTACATTGTGCAAATGAAAAACAGAAAATTGGGATATTCCAAAGGACTGGAGTCCTGCTAGTATAGTTCAAATATTAAAAGAAATTACCTAGGGAACTACAGATAAATTATTGTAACACTAATTCTATATAAAATAACTGAATGGTTACTCTACGCTTCTGTCAACAAGAATTGGAAGCAAAAGTCTTATCAATACCAGTCACCATGCTGTGTTGGACTGGAAGTCTTATCTGGTTTTGCTAGGATGAGGGTACAGTTGGTAAAGCTATATTAAAACAGGGTCTATTTATTTTTTTCAAGATATTTCTCTTAGTAATACAATGCTTTGATTTAAACTAGTTTCATATGAAACTGACTGTGAACAACATGGATGGCACAGAAGCCGGGTCAATGTCAAATCTTAAATTATTTTTTCCTCTGAGAGGTGTGTACTATGAACTACATATAAGGAGTTTGGAAATCAGGGTTTTCAGTTAGGAGCTGGAAATTGATTCTTAATCAAATACTAACCAGTAATATTATCTATGGGATAATATAAATCTTTGCTGGTAAGATATGCTTGTAATAAGATAATTGATGCAAAGTTTCATGAGCAACTGTACAAGGACAAGAGAAAGCCATTATTATATCATTATTATAACATTGCCTAGTTAAAGAAAAAAGTAGCAAAATGTGTTTTATTTATTTTCAATGCAGCCAGGTGGAAGTTGATGTTCCTGGAAAAGCACAAGCTCTGATCACTGGAGAGGAGATTCTGTTCCAGAAGGAGGTGATATAGAGTGGGATTTATGGAGGCAGAAAGAAATACCTCCCTCGGTGTGAACTTTCAGTGCAATACCTTAGATCAGCAAATGGGAGGCAAGAACTACTTTGCCACTGAAGACCAGAAAGATGAAAGACTTGTAGCCACATTTACAAAAATGAGCTCAAAGGAGGGTCACACAACTGATACAGGAGAGTAGGCCAGGAGGGTGCACAGAGTTTGAAGTGTTTTCTCTCTTCACTGCACAGGCAGCAAAGTGGTAACTTGACTCTGCTAACTGGGAGTCACAGGCACAAAAGATGTCCAATAGCCCAGGAATTTATCTTGCAGCTAATGGCACAGAGAGTCCAATGGGCGAATGGCTGCACACATTTCAACTCTGAATTAATGTGCAGTTTCCTAACTGGAAATACAGTTAAACACTAAACCAAAAGGGAACTATCTGAGTAGCTAAAAAATACTGCATGGGTTTTTGAAAGATATGCTTTAGGAATGGAGGCTTAGATAGATTTGTGGGTCAAAGATTTTAGTCTTTTATTGCAGACACTCACATGATATAAACAGTTAATGAAATGGCTATCTGGGTATGTGACTTGAAAGGATGTTCCAGACTCCTCCTATGCTAAAGGAGAGAAATACTCTCAATTCCAGTTAGAATTTTTTCTCCTCTACCTACCACCTATTTTTTCTTGTGTTAGCATTGTCCTTTATCTTCAGGTCTTCTTCTCTAGCATTTTCCCCCCTTATGTACCTAAAGAATAAATCACCCATTTTCATCTTTCCTTTTGAGTCTATTGACCAAACCAAACCATTATAACTCCTTTGAAGGGAGGGGCTTGCCATTTTTTAGCCATTGTAGCAATCCATTTCTTTGCCTTTCTAGCTTTAAACTCATTCTTAAAATTTGGGTATCCAGAGATGTATAGAACCATAGTTCTTAAAAATTTAGCATGAATCTACAATTTTTGTTGTCAAATCCTAACATCTTCTGTCATCAAAATTTAATAACAATTCCACGTATTTTAATATCTTTCTGAACAAGATGAGAACTACCAACCATGGATTTACAGACTTCAGTTTTGTACACAACAGTATGTGTGTCAATCTAACAGGTCTTGTCATTCCAATGTACAGACAAATTTCTTACCTCTAATGCAAACAGCTATCTCAATAAATCTTAGTTTCCCAAACTTTAATCTGACTGCAAAAAAAAAATCTTTTTGGTCTGGAAACTGAAGATATGAACTGAAAACTGAGTTCTACTGCTAGGGAAGGATGGATGTCAGAAGAAATAGAAAGATGCTTTGTGTATCTCATCAAAGATGGCTATATTTTGTTTTTTATAATTTCCCCATCAACACTACTGTTGAGAATTCCATCTCCTTTCCAGGTTTTGTTTCCTCTAAGTGCATAACATAAAAGAAAAAAAAAAAAAAAAAAAAAAAAAAAAGGCAATTAACTAAGCTCAAAATTTTCTACAATTTTTTTTCTTTTCTATGTCCCCCTGGAAAAAAGAGCATTATGCTCAACAGCCATCTTGTCTCAAGCTCTGATTACAGAGGTGTCATCAGACTGCATCAAACTGGATGACTGAAATTATTAAATGAAATCCTTAAATGAATCCTTTTGAAAGGAAAAGGAATAATGGAATTTTCAAAAGGACATTTTCCTCAATGTTTCCTAGGAAATAATATCAAGGAACTGTAAAACTCCAGAATACACCAAATAAGCATATTTTATTAACTTCTTGATTTATAAAGGAAAATTATATGAGAAACAACTGCCCTGAAACATATGAGTCTTATTTTGTCCTGTTTTTAAGTAAATACAAATTATTAATGGAACATCAATATTAAGAGTAACAGTCCAAAAGTAATTGAAAATGGGATTTTTCCCCTTAGGGCTCAATGCAAAAATTATTCACTGATACTTTCTACAGAAAAAGCTGTGGCATGAACCTCAGTCATATTACATTTTATTGCTAAGGAAAGAAGCTGTGAACTCCAGGAATCATTCAAAATCTAGCAAAATATTCTGTCACTGTCACATCACCACTGATAGATGCAGCCAGAGGTCAAAGGCTGCAGCTCTAAGGGAATTGCAGGTGAAAATATCCTACCTAAGAACTGAGATACCATCACTGTAAACTCCCTGTAATTTCCCCAAAGGAGCACCTTTGAACTGAATTACTAGAGGGCAGAAGGAAAAAAGAAAAGTGCTGTATTTCCAAACAAGTAAGTTTTTCTGGAAAGTCTAAAGTAAAACACATCTTTTCTTCTTGCTGAAGAATATAATGCTTAATATTATTGTAAGGTTCTTCAGGAACAGATGATGCTCTCTCATTACAAGAAAAAAAAGAAGAGGGAAAGGAAGACAAAAGATAGCGTTACTATTTCTCTCATACTCTCCTTTTCCAGGAATTATGTGCAGATTTCTATGGGGACACATCTAAGAGTCTACTGTATAAACAAACATGAGACAACATGGCAAATTTTAGCTTCCATTTCATGTCTCACTTTGACAAAAGCAGGTACTTGGCTATACCTGAATTATTTGCTGAAAATAATTTACTTTGCTATTTGCTTTACTGTTAGGACTTTTCAGGGGATACTCATTAGAAAACAAAATCTTAGAAAATACAATGGCTTTCATGGAAGTAAAAATGTAAAAGCCTTCTCAAATTTTTACTGTCAGAAAATAACCATCTTGGAGTTTGATGAAAAGATAAGACTACAACCAATAAACATGAATATCTCAAAACAGAAAATAGTTAATAACAATGTCCACAAGATGAGGGAGCAACAGGTATAAAAGAAGGATTGCTGAAAGAAAATATTAATATATTTAAAATATTCCCAGCTCTGGGAAGCAGAGCTGATTTATTTGCTGAGGAATGTTGTATATAGCTACAAACAATTCACCCAGGTGAGTGGGCTTTCGGGTACCTTGCACCAATCCAGACTCCAGAAGGTAAAATATAGTGGAGGACAGGAAAGTAGGGATTTGTAGCATCTTTCCCTGTCTCTTCCACCAAATTGCTTTGGGATCTTGGACAAGTTGCTGAACCATCCTGCACTGTACAATTCCCTTAGATTATGCAGGAAAGCATGGGCACAGACATCTGTTGATAAAATACTAGAGATAACGGCATTATCTCAGGTGGATTATTGGCTCTTTTACCTTTACATAGAAGTCTTAGAAGAGAGATGTCTTTGGCAACCAGAGCAGAGATGGTGACAGTAAAAATTACAAACTAGTTTTCAAAGAGCTTCTGTTCTGGCAGAACAGTGCTAAGACACTGTAAATCAAAAATTTATCCCTAAATTGTACAAACTTACAAGTACCATAATAACTCCTCAAACAGACAAAGCAGACAGCATGTGTGCCCGTGTCCTTATGCAGGACCTTCCAACAGCCATCCAGTCCTCTTGGTGCAGAGCACTGGTGACTATTTTTAAACTGCTGCCATTTCAAGGTTAAGCTATGGCATATTAAAATGTAGAGGGATATAAAGCAATAAATGAATGGTCTGAGTTCAGAATAACTACTCTTTCAAGACACAATCCTGCATAATCCTGTTCTTTCAAAACAGAACCCTTGATGTTCACAACTTAAAATTGTTTCAAAATTATGTCATGTAAAAGGAACACATAAAGGTGTACTTCCTGACAGACACAAAAATAAATGCATATTGACTTGACAAAGATCTTTTATGGTAATGTTTACCCTCGCTTTCAGATATACACTGAATACACTCACTGGGACAGGATGAATTGTTGGCACCTGTGAAGATTATGTTATAATGCTAAACAAACCAAGCTTATGGCTGATAGACAATATTTTCCAAGGGTCAGCACAGTTGCTGTTAGAAAAAGTGGGGTTAACTCCCACACCTCTTGTGACCATCATCTTGGAAGCTACAATAGGTAATGAGAAATGTCAAGTCCCAAGATCAATGAAATTTCAAGCTCTAGGGAAAAAACAGGAATAGCATTGATCCTTTTAAAGAACACCAGTCAGAGGGTGAATGTAATATATTGCATGGAGAGGCTCAAGAGGATAAGCGGCCAAGTCCAACATACTTACCTGACAAAAAATTCAATCAGCCTTTAGCACAAGCTGACTACCCTTCCTTTCTTTCATGCAGGAGTCTGATTCCAATTAAAGTGTGCAAATTAATTTTTATCACTTCCAAATTAGTTTCTGAATTTGTGTCTGTTTCAGATAAAAGCATCTGTCCCTCACTTTTCTGCAATTCTATCATCCACTTTGGTATATCTGTTCAAAGACTCTGAGATAATTCTCATTTTCAAAGTCACTTGTTTGAAAGAGACATTCAATGAAGCAATCATAAAATATAAAAATAAAACAGCTATAATGATACATGTTGGACTCCAGGGCATATCATGTACTCTCTTTGCTCCTTTTTGTGATGACTAATACAGTTGCCATGCGAGAAGAAATTTGTATACAAATTAGTGTTCAGCTTAAACAAATCCCCATATATCATAAGAGACTAAAAATCAAAACACAAATTGTCAAACTCCATCACAATAATTTTTCTATTCAGTCTCTGAGAACTGAAAAGATTTACATTTCCCATATCACTTCAAACAAATAAAATAAGCAAACTATGTCCTTTGCATGTGCCGTGTCTTAGTAAGAGAAAACAGATAGCCTTCACTGTTCTCACAACTGCAGCAGATTTATATAATGTGGTCATCAACTTAATATGGTGCAGATTCAGATTAGCTATTTCAGATGGGCAATTTTGGTTTAGAAAGTAGATATCTGACCCTGCAAGAGGACTAAGCTTCATTCAGTTCAGTGTTTTTCCAAAAGGTGGTACTTAAGGAAGCAAGGATAAAGAAACAAAGGGAAGTTCAAACATACATACACCCTGCATTCAGCTGCCCTTCAGCCTACAGGAAATCATGCATCTCTCACTTTCCAGAAGCATTCCCAGACACCAGCCTCCATTCTAGTCTAAACAGGACCTCCAACATCACCACTGTTGGAGCTTAGCAATGGCATGGCCATGAAACCAATGTTCAACCAGAGAAAGTACAAATAGAGACAAGATTGGTGCTATATGCTGCTGTTGAAGGTATGCAGCATATCACTCCTGATTTCTTGATTTATCTCTACATCCAATCATCTTGACATGTAAGATCCATAAGTAAGAGCATAGAAAACAATTTTACTTTCTACCAAATCTGGAGGTTCACAGGGGTCCGTCCTATGTTAATTTATAGCTGATAGTCAGCACATGCTTTAATTCCCCCAGTCTCTAGAGGTCAAGAATGTAGTCTCCCACTTCCCGAACAAACACTCTAACCAGAAGATTTCCTACTAACTATTTCAGAAAACTACTGTGTGGAAAATACTGCATTTAAAATATGGTAAAACTTCACTCTTCTCACAGTGATTGTGAGAAGTATTAAGAAATTGTGACAAGTGCGAACTAAACCAGAAACTAATTTTTGACACTTATTGTAGGATAAAACTGATAACTTAATAAATATATTGATTGGAAAAATTATTTTAAAATTATAAAATGAAGCTTAGCATGCTCTCATAGGCAAGTTTCCAACTACTGAGCTAGAGCAATCACTTGCATTTTTTCTCAGTTCTCCTCTTTAAACAAGAGCTGGTTCTGTATTTCCCACAGACACAGGTGAGGCAACCCTGAGCAGATGCCTGTACAGGTATTTCAGCAGAAGGTTCTACAGAAGTCTGACAGGTTAGGTTATTGACACACATGTTGTTTAGTAAAGATTATATCTACCTCATGGATTCTGGAATATGGAATTTTAGCAGAATCTGTAAGAGTTTTGATCTGAAAATCTTTTGCCTGAGAATATTTCACAATAAATGATTGTGATTGCTATGTTTTCAAATGAAATGGTATCTACATTTTTCTATACAAATGTTAAACTACACAAACTGTTACGGACTGGGGGTTTTCTTTTTCTCCCCTTTTTCTGAAACACATAAATTTCCTTTTTGTAATTGGATGTATTGAAGCTGAAATTGATAATTAACTGTCTTTCAGCTTAAAAGATAATTATAAAGTCAAGCATCTAACCCAGATAATTACTATATCTGACATTTTTCTTGGAGTTCTTCACCTTATATCCTGTGGTATAAAACACCTTATCAGTGTCTCCAGATGACAGCTTTTAAAAAAAGCCAATACCCCTTTTTTTCCCCTCTGAAAATATCATCTACATCTTTCTGGAAATTCATTCTAAAGATGTTAAGTAATAGGATTTGACCTACATTGATCATACCACTTTCATTTTTCCTATAAGGTAAATCCTAACCTTCTAACAGCAACTATAGAAGAGTAGATTAGGAAATATTTATTTACTACTTTGGTGGCTTTAACTATGTAAAACTTCAAACATATTTTCATAAGGGTTGTTGGGAATGCTTCACTCTTGAAAATTAGTTTACAGGGAATCTTAGTCATATGACAATTATCACGTCTGCTTGTGGTAGTGAGCAGAAACCGCTAGTCATTACTTCAGCAGAAGTAGTAATTTTGGAGAAGTTTTTAAATGCCTTTTTTTTTTTTTCCCAAGGTCCTTTGTTTTTGTGATCTATTCCCATTAATGTATGTTCATGAAAAGTCAAAGTAGCTGTAAATAATATTTTTCCAACACATGTAGTTCTGGTTATAGTACAGTACTAGTATATAATTAGATATCCATGGTAGCTTTAATCCAATGAATAGAGATAGCAATTATAGAAATGCCATCATTCTGCCTCAGCACGAGTCTCCAACATGTCTTCAACATGAATATTAAAAAATCTTATCAATATATTTCAAAGCTACCACAGTGATCTTGGGTATTAGTCTTCCTGAGTTCTGTTACCATGCCTGTAAGATTTAATTTGACTGGACATGACTACCTGCAGCACAGTCTCCTATTAATCTGCCTATAAGGACTTTTCTTCGGACACTTCTTCAGTGCCTTATCTGTATAGAGGTAGAGACAGAGAGCAAATCATACAAGTCATTTTTGTTTTCATTTATTTCTGTCAGCCAAGTCATATAGTTCCTTTTATAAAATTAAAGATCTCCAAGGCAGACACTTTCTAAGTTATGCAGCTAAGATATTAAGCCTGAGATACCAAAAAGTACCACTTTTGTGCATTCAGATATGTAAGTGATGACAGAACAATACCAGAACTAAAATAATTCTGTCTGGAAAGGAATTGAAGCAGTCTGTATCAGCCAGAAAGGAGATGCTAATTGCAAGGCTGTCCAAGCCCTTTGTAATCAAAGGCAGTAAAGGAAAAGTCTTATATTTTTTTTTCTTTAATGAGAGCTAAAAGCTCTTTTTATTTTTCTCTTCTATTTTAAATTACTAATACTTTATATGAATCACACAGGCATTCGAAGAAGAAAAATGGCATCAACCTAAACAGACTGCTCAGACATGAAAATCCTTGTCAGACTGAATTTACCCATATTGGAGAATTACATACTAAAAAGTCATGGATTACAGGCAAAGATTAGAGAAATTTGTTATTGGAACACAATTTTATTTTTTCCCCTCTATATCCTCTGTTATAAAAGCAAATAAAATCTGGTGAGAAGGTGAGGCTTTTATCTGTCTCCCCTTTACTCTGCTTACAAACAAATGGAAAAAAATCAAAATTCAATAAAAAACTTCCTGCTGAAAAATTAACAAAATATTTACTTTGAAATAAATAAAACACTTTTCTACCAGCCATTCAGTTGAAGAAATACTTTCACTTAGATATCTGTAACTGACAGAACTGCCTCCAGTCAGTATTTGAATCAAAGATCAAAACTGATAGTGACAAATTCTTCCATTTTTCCCGAAGACAAAATCCTACTGTTGAAATTTATCATTAGAATTCAGAAACTTCTTTAAGTGAAATGGATTTAGTGTTGTACAAAACAGCTCTAGTACACGGATAAAAGTTGCTCTTTAGCTGCAGGCTTGGGTGATGGGATCATTAAATTAGTAATGCACTTTAAATATCCTTTTATATAAATTAATATTATTGTGTCCCCCTCACTTCGCAAAGCACTGATAGTTAGACCCATGCAAATGAATGTAAACTCTTCCTGACATTTTATCTTTTTTCTATTTTTATTCAGTCATATTGCTTCCCCAAACTATAGAAAGACCTTTCTCAAGAGAGTCTCATTTAATTCCATGGCATGTGAGACATTCCTTTTTTGAAAAGGCGAGCAGCTGATATAGCATGCTGTAGCACAAAAGGAGTAAGTTAAAATGCCAAAAAATATTTCCAGGGAAAGGGAAGTCAAAATATAGTGATATATGTCCTGTCACTTAAAGGCCACAACCATCTTGTTCTAGTTTATGATGATATGATGCTATAAGTGATAAATGCAATTATAAACTTAAGAACTATACTCCCATCTTATTATCTCTTAACCTGCACAGACTGTTTAAACACTTTATTGGGTAGTAATCAATGCATTGCTTAGCACGTGGTGCTCTTCTTACACCAACTTTCAACCTGTAAGCAAAGTTACTGATCTATTTGGTAATAACTTCTGCATCTGACAGAAGGAATGTTAAAATGAATAGGTGTGACAGAAGACCTCTCAGAAAGATGTTATTTGAAGGATACTTACTGCTGTTTGGATTGTCACCTATAATGTGATGTCGGCCACTCCAGTACCAAAGCAGCAACGTAGCGTCGCGAGACCCAGACACGATGTAGCAATCGCCGCCAATGTAGGACTCCGACCTGGCCAGGCAAGTCACGACATCCCAGTGGCCAAACACAATCTGAGTTAACTTTCCTGGTGGGAATGCAAAGTCATACTAATTCAGTTTTCTGAGGTACTTGCAGCATTTGGAAATCATTAACTATATAATTAATATTCAGTTGAAATGTAACTTTTGTCTCATGTCCCGTAATTAAAGGTCACTAAATGCTACAACAAGATTTAAAAATCACAAAGATAAAACCTTTTTTCCACTTTTTTTTTGTTCCTATTGAAGGCTGTGCTCTGTGTCAATGCATAGTCTAACCCTTATCTCTGAAAATCAAGGCAGTGCTGCAGTTACTGAATATTAAGTGGAGTTACGGCTCCATCAGTATTTTAAGCAATGGCATTAGAACACTATTTATGAATTTCATGAGTGATATGCATAAGACAGCACATGAACTTTTCCATAATTGTGCTACATTATTATTCTATTAAAAATGTGTATTTGTTCTATGTTAATGTCAAATTAAGGTTTACTCTGATTATCACCTCCTCCTTTCTATTATTGCAGTTATTTTTTAACAATATACTGAGTGATGCTAGGCTAAGTAATCAGACAAAGCAACAGAATATTGGTTCCTGTAGCAGGATATTCAACCTAATTCCTTACTACATTAAATAAATAGCTAGACATAATACATCCATGAAAATATTGTAACAAAAATTTTGGTTGATCCTTTTGATATTATAAATTTCCTGAAAATAACTATGGTTTTCAAAATTAATAAATTCTGAAAATAATAAAAAATATACTTTTTAAAATTAAAAGCATTAATAAAACTGTATTCCATTTCCTTTTACATTCTTTCTCTTCCATTAATAAAAATCTTAAAGTTATCATGCTGAAACAATAATGAAGGATTTTATAAACTGCCCTTTATCGTTCATTGATGGGTAAGCACAAGCATTAGATATGGTACTATTAAGACAACAGCCTTTGTCCACTTTGTGAGCCAGGAAGAACCAGAGGGCTGTATTTGAGGTCACCTGTTTCTGTAGAATACACTCGGAAACTCTTATCCCAGAAACCACAGATGAGAATGTAGCGATTATCTGCCGTGACCACGAAGCAGTGCGCATTGATCTGGATGCTCTGATCCACAAGGTCTGTGATCTGCCGTTTGTTCACACCAGAGTTATTGGCTGTAACGAAATGCAAAACACATTTTACATGTAAGCCATTCCAACACCTTCCTGTCATCCATTTACAGGAGAAAATGAATACATTTAACTTTCAATGAACTGTGAATTTGTTGTTGAGTAAGCATTTTGAATATGAACATTTAGAGCTGTCTATACGGGTGTCAGAAATACAAAATTATTGTGAGATTTCTAGTTTTCCTTTGAATAAGAGAAAAGATTTTACAGGAGATGACAATTTCTTATAAGCTGCCTGATGCACTGCATAATATGTGGTAATAACTTTAGTGCTCTGCAGAAGCAGTCCCCCAAACCAATCTGAACCAGGGGAAAAACCCAGAAGTCCATTTAAAATATGAAATCAATATTAGCAATACTGCAGAGAGCCAGTTCTTGCTGGTTGGTACCTCTTCTACAGAATACAGCTTGTATTGTGTGGACTTGACATCCCCATACCTCCAGATGCTTAACCAGATTAAAGACATAAGGATTCAAACAGTGAATGAGGGGATACCTCATTGTGGTCTTCAAGATCCTCACGAGGGGAAGCAGAGGGGCTGGCACTGATCTCTTCCCTCTTGTGACCAGTGACAGGACTCAAGGAAAAGGCGTGAAGCTGAGTTAGGGGATGTTTGGGTTGGATATCAGGAAAAGATTCTTTACCCAGAGGGTGGTTGGGCACTGGAACAGGCTCCCCAGGGAAGTGGTCACAGCACCAAACCTGATGGAGTTCAAGAAGTGTTTGGACACTGCTCTCAGGCACATGGTGTGACTCTTGGCACTGTCCTGCACAGGACCAGGAGCTGGACTCCATGATCCTCATGGGTACCTTCCAACTCACCTTGTTTTATTATTCTATGAATCTATTCAAACCTAATGTGATTTTCCAGTACAGGAAGAGTAAGTTGTATGACCTGCTCCTCAAGCAGGGAGTCAGGCCATGGACAGTGCTTTTAAAAGAGGCAATGACACCTAGAAACGCCCCCAGACAGAGGGAAAAGGAATGGTTCATGCAGAATCCCACCACCCTGGCTGCCAAACGGAGATGTTAAGAAAAATGTTAAGGAGGACTGGGAGTCCCCAGCAAATGTGCTCTGTACTCCCTGTGACAACACAGACAAGATATGGCAACACAATAAAGGTGTGTTCCATCTCAATATTAACTTTCTAGAAGTTTGGTATATATTCTAAGTTAATTTTATCCACTCCATCCAGTCTCACTGGAGAGGAAGACATTTTTTCACATGACAAGTCATCTCACATTGTAATAGCTGTCTAAGTGCTAGACAGCTCCAAAGGAGAGTTTGTCTTTCTACAGTAGCTATGGAGGGAATCTTGACAACTAACTTCAGTAACTAAAGTAAGGTGAGATACAAATCACTCCGAGAAATATGTTTCTCCTAACATAAGAACACAACTTAATGCAGATAATAATCTGTTTATTCCCTACTTTTTGTTATTCTACTTAAATTGCTCACAACTGCATGAAATAAGAGATTCAACCAAAAAAAAACCCCACCCCATCTTATTTTAAAATTAGTTGTGGAAGTTTATATCATGTTTACACACATTCTAAGAACACATATTAAAATTACCAGATCCTCTATGTCCACCAGCTGAAAGATAATGAATAACAAATTACTCAAATTTCCAGAAAAGACAGGCACAATAGTTGTGCCTTAGCTTAAGAGAAAAAACTAAAGAGGAAAACCACTGTCATTGTATGAGATCAAATGAAGCAAATAGAATGAGAAAGATAACTCTTCTGAGGTACTTCTATGTAAATCTTTTGAACACGAATACTGACACAGGAAAAAAAAATGAACTTTATATCTGGCTATGTTTAAAAATGTATTTTTTTCTTGACAATGCTACAAATTTGTCTCTAAGAACGTTCCCTACCCCCAATTTCTGTTTCAAATTACTGAAAAAAACCCCCTACAAATCAAATATGTGCAATTAATGAGAATTTATGATCATTAGGAAGTCCTGCAATCTAACAATTTTAGCAGATGTTATTTCTCAAACAATTCACTTTCTCAAAAATTCTCAAAAAATTTAAAGAATACTATCAATTTAAAATCCAGAATTTTCATTATTAAATTAGTATTGCCGACTAAATCCAAATCATGAAGTAAACGAAAATAAATGGATCTGTATCTGCACTGATAAACATAGTGCTGGCTGTAAAAAAAGAAAATATGCTAACTCCACAGGACCCTCACATTTTATTTTACTAATGTGACCTGATAAGAGAACAGAATTATAGATATGGGCTGACAATGCAACTGACTTAATTGGTTGTTTCTTAAATACCAGTTGCTGGTGATGTTAATAATAAGTAGCACTCATGTAATTCATTCAGCATCAATAGCTAACGTTTTTAGTTCTCCAGGACTCACAAGAATAAATATTTTCCTATTTTCTGTGTTAAATGAAGCATAATAGACAAATATAGCTTAATCAATAATTCCTGAAAATGTCAATTTCAAATATATTGCTGCATTTTCATCTTGACATACCGATCAATGGATCCATTTCAATTGGAAGATGATGGGCTTGATCCAAAGAGTATCCTGGGGCTCCTCGAAGGCCTACACATGAAAGGAAGAATAAAACACATAGAATCCTTTTGACACAACTTGTCTAGGTTTAAAAGTTCATTATTGTATTACTATATATTTTTAAAAAGTAACTTTTTACTATTTGTTTTATTGATATTTTAAGATTTCTTCCTCTGTGCTACAAAATATGTATTTGTTAATTCTTCTGTAATGCAAAAGTAACTATAAATATAGAAGTGCCAACTTCATCACAACTTCTGCAGCCATGCATATTCACTAAATAACTCATTTAAAATAGTATAAGAGACAATCTTTTTTCTTTTACATTTGCACAGAGATCTCAGCACAGAAAATAAAGTTAATTAGATTAAACGTTGTTATGAGTTTCTTACATATGGAAACTTGTATGTGATAGAAACTTGGACCTTTTCATGGATTTATCTAAAATTTTTAGCTGTAAAACTGTAGGCTACAGTAATTATTCCTGTTAATTCTATTCTGAGCAGTCCTTAAGATGTTCAAATGTGCATCAGGGGCTACAAATTTAGTGTTACTGCTCTCATGCACAGATAGCATTGCTTTGGCTCTTCTGAACAGCTTCCCTGGTATATAAATCAAATTGTCACTACTGAAAAACCAATTTTTGTCACAAACTGCCACGTTGCACAAGAATACCCTCTATAATAGGACATACAGATTTCTGGAGAATAAAGTTCATTTTCTACCACTGCAATAGACAGTTGGAGGAGGTAAAAGAAAACAGCTAGCTCTGTCATTTTCAGAAAGACACTGATCTGAGAACTTCTCCTTCCCTTCTTTCTGTCTCTTCTTTCAAAAACCAGTTTGGGACAGATTTACTGGTATTAACTTAGATTCATTCACTTTTATTATGAGATGTCTATGTAAATGCCTCCTGCTGTTTATTAACTCCAAAGCTCTACATACATTCTACATCAAGTGGTCTGTGCGTACATTTCTGTAGATAAACCTATCCTTTACACTACAGTTATGCTTTATTAAAATAATATTATGGTAATAGTTGGAAATTGATACCCTGTCCTGGATTAGCCTCCTGCAAAATAAACAACATTGCCAAGCAGGATATAAAAGTTTAGAAAATCATTACAATGAGGTTTGATTCTCTAAACAGTTTCATTTTCCCCTCTTTCTATAATAATATATTTAGAAAGTATTCTCTTTTTTTGGAATTTAGATGAGAGGTTTACAAATGGTGAGAAATTTAATTTGTGGCTGGTTCATGCCTTGAATTCTGAATGTTTGCAACATGACTTATGTTTTACAAGAGTATAGAAGAAAAACTAAAACCTTACTGTCACATGCAGCATAAAGACCAACATAACTTCAGCTAAACTAAAGGACTTCAAATGACAGTTTTTATAGAAACCCTTGAACTTCAGCATACTGCAATATTAATGAGACTAACTCCTTCACAGTAAAGTACATGTAGGAATTTTTGCTTCTCTTGATTTGACAATCTGGATGAGAAAGAGCTAAATAAGCTTCCTCAAATAAAGGAGACATGAATGATGATGGTTATAGAGTACTTGGACAGAATCCCTGAAAAAATTGGGAGCAAATAATTAGGAATTAGCCAGTCAATGCTAGCCAAAGGTGTATTCAAATAAGACAGGACAGTTTCCACACCTCTGAATCATTCCTGACATTGGAATCTTCCATTGTGGACATTGTCACAAAATACTTTAAAAAATGTTTTATTTGATTTTTTTTCCCCTCTAGATTTTTCCCTTTTGTTTTAAAGAAATGGGAAAAAACATTTTTTATATGTAATGTAGTTGCACCTGATGGAGTATTATAAATGTTTCCAGATATTGCAGCATAAGGGCTGGGCTATCACTGCAGGAAACTACCCGAGAAAGTTTAACCTGTTTGTTCCCTCATGTACCTCATGGCCCCACCATCTATTCAGCGATGCCTGGAACAGCCTTAGCATCTGCATGTCCAGGTGACATGGACAGTTCTAATGGCAATATGGAGAGGTGAGCGGAAGGGCTGGAACGGAATTTTGGGATGGCCCTGTTGGATAGGCTTTTGTGAGGGAATGAGGAAACTTCTCTTCAGAATAGTTCAGTGTCTGGCTGCTTAGGCTGGCTTAGGGACCCAGATAATCCAACAGTGACCCAGGGGAAGGCTTATGACAAGATCCTGAAATCTCTCTCAAGCAGCACATAGGGATGTACACTCTCCAGCATGCCAGTGTGTATTCCTGAAACCCGGGACATGTTAATATTGGCTGTGTCGAGAGCAACAGCAGTCTCCTGAAAAGCATTATATATCAAAGACTGATCCTGAAGTAACCACAAATCGATTGGCTGCCATGGTGATGTGCTGCTGTTAAGGAGAGTGTTTCTAGGAATGACACCAGAGAAAACAGCAGCTGTGATTATTTGACACAAACCAAAAGGATCAGTAAATTTTGGCACACAGGCAGGTAAGTGAGCCAAATTGCTCAAAATTAAAGCTGCATTGTTAAGGTCTTCAAATTTGAACGAAAGGTGCATGTGAGAACCTACCTACTGTGTTGTGCCACCGATTGACTGCAAACAGCCGGCTGCAAGTGACAGTCACCACGGCAGGGATGGTCAGGTGGGGCAGCGTGTTGGCTGCCACGTGTGTGACAGGGGAATTTGATGGGAACTTCAGCACCATGATGACATCCTGCTGCATCTGATCTTTAAACATGAGGGGGCTCTGTGGAAGGAAACACTGTTGAGTAGAAAGGAGAAGAGAGCAGAAGAAACAGAAGGGATAACACAATTAGTGAGGAGGTCTGAGGGAAAACGAGGTTAAAAAAGAGCAGGCAAGCATGTGCACATACAGGGAAAACACCACTACCTGTGCATCTACTCTAGTGATGGAGGAGAGCAAGATCAGAAGCTATTATTGGAACATTACACAAGGATAAGTAGAGAATAGGTATGGTAAGGGTTATCATTACAGGGCGCAAAATGACCATTAGCATTAATTAGCATACAGTAAAATGTAAAATTATTCAGCAGTTAATGTTCATAAAATAATGTCTTAACGAGTTAATCAATTAATACATAAGAAATATTAAGTCTCTAAACTACAACAGTTGAAAAAAGAAATTTTAAGAGTGACTCAAAAACTCACAGATATTTAATTTTTCTTAATGAATTCCTCATATGAAACACAGCACTTCCAAACATAGACAACTTAATTCTATGTAAAGCAGATGCTTATTAGGGAGTCTGTAACCTAATAAGGTTATAATAACCTAAGCCTGTTTCATGATTCTACAAACAACACAATTGTTTGTACATGGACAAGGATAGTTATTGAGTACTTGTTTTAAAGATTTTTTTTCAGCCACTGTTATAAAAAAATAAACTATTTCTAAAAGGTCTAATATTCCTTTCTGCGTATCACCTTGAATTATTAAAAATACATTATCCATCTCTTAAGAATATAAAATAAATATTATTTAAGCTTGACTTGTACACATTACTTAAAATAATACAACAACCCCTTCCAGATCAATTTCCACTTTTGCAGTGTACAACTAGATAGAGCGATATCCTTGTACATAGATAAAATGATTGAAACTACTGCATGTATTACTGTTGATTTACAAAGCTTAGAAGAAATATCTAGCTCTAAGCATTTTATCAAAGGCACTCAGGGGCACAGAGATCTGTCTTGTTCAGTCTGGCTATTTCATACAATTCTTTGCAAGAAGCACAGAGAAGAATGTGATGGAAATGAATTTTGGAGTTTGAATTGAAACTCAAAATATACATTTCATTCTCCCGGGGGAATGGGTGGGAGGATTCCAGCATGATTTGAACTCCAATACTTCATTTTTGTCAAGCAGACATTGTTCATAAATCAGCCCCTAACAATGCATCTCTTAAAACAAAACAACATACTCACTCTAAGGAAAGCCTGCAGGCATTCCCACCACTTGCAGAAACAAGAATGCAAATACGTATTTATCAAGTGTATATTTATTACGACGGGGCCTTCTTATACAATATTAGAGGGGAAAATCCAGGACTATATGAAGTTAAAGCTAGTCACACCTCCACCTTGCTCTGCTAGAGCCCAGTGATTTGTTGCTGCCCACAGCAAGTATGGCTGCATGGGCAATGTGGGGCATTAACAGTGTTGCTTTAATGAGTACTTTATGACCTACAAGGGATCCTAAGGTTCAGAGGGAACGCATTCCCAGGCAGCAGTCATGTCTCACCAGGTGCATGGCAGAGCTCCGAGGTGGATGGGGCTCAATGAGCAACTGCGATGGCGTCTGTCCAAAGTTCTGTATCTGCGCCTCCATGGCCTGCGGGCAAAGGAGAGGGACTGTCAGGAGCAATATGCATCAAGGAGAGAGGTCAGCACACTCTGTGACAATGCAGGCATATCCCAAGTCAGCCATGAAAAAAGTCCAGAAAATTCACCCGGTGCTCTCCTCCCAGGCTGCAGACTCATCCAAGTGTTAGTATTTTGTAGACAAGCTTTGCTTCTCCTTTCAAGCATGCTTCAGTTAACCAACTAACCATTCTCATCTCCAGTAACTGGCATTATATGTGAAAATGTTAACCTGTGAGGACATGCAGTTCAGGTCTTGAGAGAGCTTTTTGGGTTTTTTTGCACTAAAAAGAACATAGATACCTTAATAAAGTCCTTTGTAAGGAGGAAAGTATGAGGATCTCTAATAAAATAAGCCTCTGGAATCTTAAATGGGGGGAAAGAAAAGAAAACTGAGAAATAAAATTTATGTATGAAATATAAAAAAAACAAAGCAAGTACTATTTCAACAACATTAGTAGATGAAAACAGAAAAATGCCAGAGCCAAATCTTGTCAGGTACATTAAGACTAATGTAGAAATCTTTCCAATTTGCATACATTCACTGAATATTTATCTCATCCTTAATTTTGTTGCATTTTTTCATGGGCTTTCAGGCTTCACGCGTTAGAAATGAACACTTAGCAATTTAAATACATTCTTCAAGACAAACCTAATTTCATAATAAATCTTGACATTCTATAGGCAGTAGAATACAGCACACATACTGAAATGCTTCTGCTACTCAAACAGTTCATTCAAGCAAAAATGTATCTAACATATCCTTAAAAACTTTGGCAAAAGATTGTTACTTGTAGAAGCAATACTGTTAGAGAATACTCCTAATTTTTCAGACAGGTATTATTTTATTTGACCTTGTAAAATCGAGAATAAAGCATTCACAGAAAACTAAACTGTCAGGTTTTGAAATGCACAGTGCATTATGTACCTATACATGCTGTACCCTGAACTACTGACCCTTAATATTTTTCTTGTGAGCTTTATGAATTTTTCATTGGCTACACAGAATTAACATGAAAACCCACCAAAAACTATCTTGGTAAATTTTGTTATTTCTTTCAGACATAAAACTGTAAGAAGCAGAATAAATACTTCAGGATACAGAAGAATCCTTTTAATATAGATATTTTGTCATTCTTACAAACCAATCTGCTGTCCTCCACAGCACAGATAAAGAACAGATGTCAGAGAGAGATTTCCTAGCAGGTCACTGATGTCCACGACTCTTAATGCCCTAGACTGACAGGTATATAATGGAATACCACAAACAAACATTTGCTGAAAAAGAAACTTAATGCAAAGTCCAGTCAAGCAGCTGAAGGACTTTCAATGGATTGTAGCCCCAGCACATTTGATGCTGTAATTATCCTGGTACAGGTGATTTCTTGTTTGTTGACTAATTCAGAGTGAACTCCAGCCTCCAAGGCACAGACTGTTTCTTGGGAACTGGTGAGCATCTCAGGTTTTATTAACATCATTTAATAATGAATTATTTTAAAATCACAGATGAATTTTATACAAAACCAACATGTTTCTGTGGGCATATGTGTATACATGTATATACATCCATACAGCAGCTATCTGTATGTACCATAAAAACAGTATCTCTTTACACATAGCATAAATACCTTCACTCATGCAGACATTTTTTATACAGAAATACAAAGCTCACTTCAATTCACAAAAAGATAGTATTTTCTATTACATTCAGAACTGATTTGCCAGGTGAGAAGAGAAAGGAATTATACTTGCTTGTGAATTTCATTTTCAAAATTAAAAACACTAATATTAACAATATCAGTATATATCAGTGTGATATATACTTTCACACATATCTGTCAATGACATTTTCAAAAAAGCAATTTCCATTTTTTCTTTTTTTTTCCAAACAATTATCAAGGTTAATTTAATTCTAATTTTTGAAAGAATTCTGTGTTGAAATAAGAGTGTGAATTGTATTTGGCAGCAATAATGAAAAAACCCCAGTTCTTCCTCTCCTACCCTTTATAGTGATCCCTTAAATGATACTTATGTTCTCTCTCAGGAACACTGAAATGAATTATTAATTTTTTTTCAATGCAGTCCACTTCTAATTTACACATTTACTTTCATGTTGTCCGGTCTTGGCAAATTCTGATTGTTTGGCTGTAAATTCTGCACAAATAAATTTTGCTGGCTTTCCCTCTCAGTTCAAGTAGATTTATGGAGGCAATAGAGGAGGAGAAAGAGAAGTAGAATACAATAACAAACTCACATGAATTTTTCAGGTTATGAGGAATGGACACGTAAAATATAACGGTCAAAAGCAGCTGTTATTTTACAGCTGGAGATGTGTTGGTAAATGCTCACATACTCTATGCTCCCATAATTTCAAAACATTTAAGTTAATGTCAAGTCCTTTTGTAAGCAGAACAAATGCAGAACCAAGACCTTGATATTCAGGGAATATTGAACATTTTTACTGGCTTGCATTTACAAGACAACTGCCTGTCCCCTGCCCCATGGATAGTAATGTTATCCTTTTCAGTCAAAATACCATTTGTAAAACTGACACATCTTAGATGCATTACATAAAATGAAAAATGTTTATTAAAAAGGATCCATAACATTCAGCTACTGCACTGAGTCTACAGTCTGCACAACTCCACTGCCGTGCACAGCTACCACTGGTATAGCTCTCTGGAGCTCTCAATACTCACAAAAGACAGAAAAACCTTGTCAAAACTTAACACAGAAGATAAACATAAGCACACAGAGATAAAGTGACTGGCCCAAGGGTATTCCTAATGCTGCCTCCTATCAGATAACTTGACACAAAATGAAAAGCAGGTACAAAACAGATCTGTGAATAATAATGTAATGCATTGATTTGTTTACAAGAGAACTCTGGCTGTATCTAAAATTAATCTGAAAACTGGTAAGTGTACACCATGGTTTTTCTTGAGCTGTAAATCATCAAACTTTAGATTTATTTAATGGTCTTAAACATTTCATTCTAATTAATCAATTCCTTTTCTCCCATCAGATCTTGAGAATTGTGTGCAAAGTGCTGCACCACTCCCTGAGACACAGATTCTAGTCAATTTAAAACAAATTTTAATAAAATCAAGTTTATTCTCATTTCACCTTCAAATGGCCTTCATGCAGAAACAATATAAGCTTGAAATTTAGTGGCTGCCAGATTTAAAGCTTTCAGAACAGCAAAATGGCAATTATATTAGTTTTCTCTTCCTCAATAAGGTGTTGCAGAAAAGCTATTTAGTGAGCTGATTTGAGATTCCCTACTGTTTTTAATACACATAAAATGAGATTTGTACTCAAGACACTTCAGGGAGTATCTGTTAGGATATGATCATGTATTCAGAAAAATAAAATGGCTCTTAGCATATTATTTGATAACAATAGGTCAGAATGAGAAAAAAAAAAATCTGCAAACTTGCTGGCAATTCCAAGTTTAAAATTAGTTGATCTCACACAAGCTAATTTATGCACACAAACAAAACACAACTTCATAGGACTTAATAATGGTCATTTGACAATAATATAAAGAAATATCTATTATACATTTGCATACATTTTGGTCAAGAAATCAAAATATCAAATAATCAAATCTTATGAATAATGCAATGATCAATATCCTCAATGTATTTTGCTCAAAGAAAATTAATTATTGGTTTCCAATTTTTATGCTTAAAGGTAGACTGTACATTCACTAGGACATTGGGATGCTGCCCTGCACCCTGGAGGATGAGGCCTTAGTGTCAGTTTCCCATGGAATGAAGAGTTCAATACATTTGATTTGCCCATTATGCAGTCTACTGAGGTATCTGGGTTTTATTTCTTAATTCTGATTGAAATAAATAGAAGCATGCTACTAAATAATTCAAGCACTCTGTTTCTTTAGCTGTAAGAGTTACTTTTAGTGGTCAAAGGCAATGCCTCTACCAGCAAGAAGTGAAACAACAGAGAGAG
>VZRO01003713.1:760060-873003 GCA_013397915.1 Daphoenositta chrysoptera
GAGAAGAGAAGAGAAGAGAAGAGAAGAGAAGACAAGAGAAGAGAAGAGAAGAGAAGAGAAGAGAAGAGAAGAGAAGAGAAGAGAAGAGAAGAGAAGAGAAGAGAAGATTCTTTTCTCTTAAAATGGACCTACAATGATCATCTTGATCAACACCAGACTGCTGACCAAAAGCTAAAGCATGTTGTTAAAGGCATCGCCCAAAAGCCTCTTAAACACTGACAGGCTTGGGGCAGCAATCATGTCTCTAGGAAGCCTGTTCCAGTGGTTGCTCAATCTCTCACTGGAGGAATGCTTCCAATTGAACAGTCTATCCTTTCCCACGTGCAGCTTTGAACTATTCACGTGTTCCATCACTCTATACCATGGAGAAGAAGCCATGTGCCTCTTGAGGAAGCCCTGCTGAATACATGCCCTCAGCAGGGTTTTCCCACCAGGCTGGCTCCACCGAGGGCTGCAGACCCCAGCAGCAACTGAGCTCTGCCAGCTGCACCCCTGGAACGCTCAGCTTCTGTGGCTTGGAAGCCAGTTCTCACACTCCAAAGCTGCACTTGCATGAAAGCATGGCAAATAGGGATGGTTGGCATATCCATTTCAGAAGCACAGTCCTAATCTAAATGCAAATGTTAGAAATGACTCATCTGAAACATCACAGAAATTACGGTTTTGTTTGCTCACTGACATACCTTTGCAAAAAGGGTAAGCCATGAAGCAGTTTATTTTTAACATACTTTTTGTCTAAAAATGTTCTTTAGAAATGCAGATAAAATCACCAAGAAGGATATTAACAGCCCGTTTCATTTGCAAAATCCCCTTTGCTGAGAGAGATGCCTGGTGATTACCTAACACAAGAAATATAAATGCATGAGCACTTTTACTATAAATTATGAAGGGAAGAAAGAAATTCCTAAAAACAGACTGCGTTGCAGATAGACAATATTTTTATTCTTATGTGAAGTACTCTTTTATTAATCTTCACTGATTACCACAATGATCAGTAAACTTTCTAAAATTTTTATCTTTCTCTATGTTTTTTGTTACTTTTTTTAAAACATATTCAGGCTTCTTACTACTAATTCCCATAATCCCTAGCGTGTTTTATTCTTTGTTACCACATTGAGGCTTTTCTATAATCCATTTTCCCCTGTGCATGGGGACTGAGTCGAATGAAGAGTGAAAGTCTCTAGGCATTTGAGAAATATGCACCACAACAATAGTCATCCAACACTGCCTTTCCTGAAAGTTTATTTCATTTTTGCATAGAAGTAAACACAGGAATCCTTTATGTGCTCTCCCTTCTGTGCAGCCAGCACACTCAACAGCCCTCAAGCACTGTCTTCTTCAGAGAAAATATGATTGACAGCCCTTGGGTGGGTAGCATAAGCAGCTAGAAGTGGTTTTGTTTTGTACAAGTGGTGCAAGATATTGCTTTTTTCTTTGCATTTACAGATGTTAAGCAGCACCAGTATCTTCAGGATTTTTGATAAGTTGATTAAGAGTATTGAATTCCATTTTATTACTGTGTGTTTGGAGGAAAGAAGTGCTGTAGTTTAAACACAAGCAATGACTCAACTACTCTGGAGGCTTCAATACAGTCAGTTATTTAATCAGGATACTCAAGGGACTGAAGGATGGGCACTGAAATGGATTTTCTCCACAGGTCACTACTTTATTAATTTAACAATGGGGAAAGGGCATCCTTAAGATCGTTCCCTTCACAGGAGGTATCTCATTGGATCCAGTGTGCAATTAAATGGCTCCCTAGCAGAACACCAACAGCTCAAAGCTGGCCTTCAGCTTCCCCCCAGAGCTGTCCACCCCTGAACTTCTTCCTCATTCCCCTGTGAAAGGAGAGAGTATTATGAAAAGAATGAGAATGTGAAAGGTAAGATCTCCCATTCTCTTTCCAGGTATGAGTCACATTGGTGATCTTTGTCTCAGGGAGTGCTGCCTGTTTCCTCTCACATTTACCTCATGAAGCTACTAATTGTGACACCTAGTTCTCCCCTCTCTCACCCTTACAGCTCTCCCATCCTTGCCCCTGGTACTTCAATATGCCTCTCATGACAAAAAAATATTTTAAACACTCTGCTAGCTTAAGCAAGCATTTGGGTAACAGGCTGCAATTGGGAAATAAATTCAATAATCTCACAAACAAAAACAGAGCAGATGAAGCAAAAATGCCATAAAGACGAACATCCTGCAGGCAGGACAGGTTTAGCTGAAAGTGTTCCTTTTATGAGAATTCTTTTATGAATTCTCTCACTAGTAAAGTTCCCATGTGCCTGAGCACAAATGCTTCCATTCCCCTGAAAATCATGGAGAACTTCCTTAGGCTGAAAAGGGCTGATACTAAGGAATTAAGCACTCCCCTCCCTTCCTAACTATACCAGAAGGAAAAAAAACAATCCTATAATTTTTCTCATTCTTGTCCCTTCCAACTCTGCCTGGAACAAAGGAGTTTAGCACTGATATAGCAAAATTCTCCCATTAAATTACACTAACACCTACAAAATTCTGTTCTTTTCTTAAGCAAAAAGCTTTGACTCCAAATTCCTCTGACAATATCTAAGTTGTTATAGGGGCTTCTCAGGCCACGCTGCTCATTTCATCACATTCTTTTTACAACTCTGATAATTTTAAAAAATTAAGGCCTTGCTCCCAGTCCATTACAACCCCACTGCCTTTTCTTCCATGCTGTTTTCCTGTAAACAAAGGCAAACAGGGAGCATCCCTTTGTGTATAGAGTCCATGCTGCGGAAAACTCTAAACGTAGCCTGGAACTGAAGAAATTAATATATTTATTTATAATTATGTTTACAAATACACTCAAATTTTTTTTTTTTTTTTTTTTTTTTTTTTTTTCTTTACTTTGGATTTTTTTGGTGGNNNCTTTTGTATAGTTTATCCTAGACTTGAGTATTTCAGCTGGAATCTACCTACAACAATCATCTAGTCCAACTGCCTGACCACTTCAGGGCTGACCAAAAGATAAAGAAAGTTGTTAAGGGCATAGTACAAATGCCTCTTAAACACTGAGAGGCTTCAGGCATTGGCCACCTCTGTAGGAAGTCTGTTCCAGTGGTTGACCACACACTCAATAAAGAAAAGCTTCCTAATGTTAAGTATAAACTTCCCCTGGTGGAGCTTTGAACCCTTTTCATGTGTCCCTGAATATCAGAGGGAAGAGATCAGCATCTCCCTCTCCACTCCTCCTCATGTAGCTTTAGAAAGTAATGAGGTCACCCATCACAAAGAGAACATATTATTATTCTCATTTCATTCCATTATTGTCTTCAGTTAAACTATTGTATTTCTTATGTTCATGTTTGTAATTATTTCTGTCCCATATAGATTGGTAACATTTACTGAAACTCTTGTGTTCATTGATGTCATGCCAAATGAAATCATTGCTCTGTCATCATTCTTCCAAATCTGCATTAAGTTTATAAAATAAAATGTTTCTTTCTTTGATCATTAAGTTACTGAGTATGAAGATTAGAAAATATTTTAATGCTAAATTACTTTTGTAAGATATATAATAGCATGATGCAATAATTCATCAAATATGTAAATAATGACATAAATAGTTAAGGTTTTGAAAGCTGGGTAATCAGGATTTTTTATTTTTAAATGACTGAAAATTGCCCTTAAATCATTTTCCAATTGATACCTAGCCAGCAACCTCAGAAACAAGGATTCTTCTCAATTTGAAAATCAGTTTCATCTTTTCCGAAGACATTCACTCATTTCTTTTAAACCAAAAATTTTTGGTTTTGGTTTTGGATTATAAATATTTAAGGTGACTGTCTGAAATAACTTCTTATCACCTAAATAAGGAAACACTTTCATATCCTCTTCATTATTCAGACACCAACCCTGATGGTCAGATTCAAAAGGCTAAATGGGCAAAAGCTCTATGTGATTTGTTGGGTGAGAGGCCAGCCTAGATAATCTTTCCCATCTGTTGTTTAGGTCTACAGAACAAACTTCTCTTTGACATCTTGATTCTTCAATGCAAATTATTAAAATGTACACCTGCAACACAGAATTTCCCTTTTGATACTACTTCTCTGCATTACTCCTTTATATGATGGTAATCAAAGCGTTACAACATAAAAAATTGCAGATCTGTCCTAGCTTGTATTTGCAAAGCAAACCAGACCGAAAAAGCTCCATTTCCTCAATGTGCCTTGTATTGTATAACTCCTGTTACTAAGAAAAAGTCCTCACTCTTAGGCCTTAGCAAGATCTGACTCGGAAGATCACGTTCTAGTCTGGCCAAACTCTAGCTTTCTTCTTGAGTTTGTGTTGCTGGTTTAAAGTTTCAGGAAATTCAAGCTCTTGTTATTACTAAAACTCCTTCAGAAGCTATTCTTGCCTGCATCTTTGTCTTCTTATTAAAAAAAAAAAAAATAATCTACCATTACATTCTTAGCTTTTACATATCTCTTGGCATTCCTACTCAGGAGTTTTTGCCTTTAAGCCAAGTGTTGCCATTATGTCATTCTTTAACTCATTCATTTTTCTCTTTTGCATATGAAATGCAAGCCAGGATGATGAAATCTTAATTCATGGTTTTAGATCTTTGGGATTGTTGTTTGTTGGGTATTTTTTTTAAACAGAGGAAACTTATGAAACATACATTGCTTTTTTAAAAGGCTCCTAGGATTCTAAGTGCACTACCTCCAATAATGAATAGTTATTTCAAGGCTTTTCTAAAGCACAGGTAAATTTTTTACATTTTCTTGAGTAAAAAATAAAAAGTGTTCTGAATTTTTAAATACAGGTTCTCACTGAAACCACTACAGATTTTCAAAGTCTACAAAAGGTAAAGAATTAAAAAAAAAAAAAGAGCATTTTCATTATCATCCTTTACTTGGCAGTCACTAAAATTTACAGGCATTTAAAAAAACCCGAAAACATTGCTTCTGTCTGGGATGCTACAATTGTTTCCACATGTGAAAGGCAGTGTGTGACAGCAAGAAAGATTGAAGTTCCAGCTCTGCCAGGCTAAAAATTGCCAGTAGTACTTTTCAATATACCATCAACTGCATTTAGAAGTCTGCTAAATTTTACAAGTCAAAAGTATGTAACATAAAGTTTCGTTTTTTGTTTAGAAATGCCTAACTAGATTACCCTATACAATATCTCAATGAATTCACTAGTTAAAAAATAAGTCCCAAAGGTCAAGACTAAAAAATCCTGTAAAGTTTTGGAAGGCTGCATACATAATTTTACTCCATTAACCATATCAAGAACTATCTGTTCCTATGGTAATTCCCTCATTTCTATAAGCCTCCCAATGACTGCCTTTCTAACCCTTTCTCTTCCTGCTCCTCTGCAAAAAAAGTTTCAAATGTCTATTCTATCATTTTTCCTCTCTTTGTTGTTCATTTGTCTTCTCACGCTCCCTCCCTCAAGAAGACAGGAGTTGTGTAAATACCCACCTTCCCATGCAATTCCATTTCCCCTCCTTCATCCCTCATTATTATTTCTTTTCAGACAGAGAGGCTGCTCACCCTGACCTGTACAGTTAAACTCTACAGCACATGCAAGGCTTTATTCTGGACAAAACTTGATACTGCTTTTGGTTTTCCTATTATTTAAGAAGAATTTTAAAAAGATCTTAAACTCACACATCATTGATCCATCATCATTTACATTAACCAGAATGCTGAGCTGAAAGCAGAACTTAGTTATTCTGTGAAAATGAAGACAATGGTAATACACATTTATAGTCCTACAATAATAAGGTGCCAGACACTGTGCAGGAGTGAAGATGCTACAAAAGAGAGAAGGCACTTATGAAGAATTTCTTGTTATTTTCCTCTCTACTGAGGCAGAAGAAAGAAACTTCTACTGTTCATGAAGATCTCCTGGGGAAAAAGACATGAAGCAAATTCCAGTCTGGACAAAACAGCAAAACTGGGCATCTCTGCCCTTATTCCACAGCCTGGTCCAGAAGGAAGAAGCAGACAGCCTGACCTCCACTCACAGCTCTCAAAGGCCAATGCAAAAAAAAACAATGACATTTTTGAGGAAATGTTGGGATTTAATATTTCTGAAGGATCCCTGACTTTCAAGAGGGACGACTATTTCATGAGCCATGAATGGTCTCAGAAGCAGAAAGAGCCTGGCTTGCTGCTTCCTGAACAGCTGCTAGAAAAAAAGGGAAAACTAACCAGGATGAGAATAAAATACAGGTACCCTAGGCTTGTTAAGTGATTGGGGAGTAATTGGGATTGAAGCCAAGGAAGTAATATTTGTCTATTTCCCATGGTTTTCAGAGATGCTTATGTCATCCCAATAGTGCACTGCCTCTTACACACTGCAAAAGTTTACTCTGCGTGGATAGAAGAGAACATTTTTTAATTACTTCATCAGGTTTAATACCATAAATAGTAGCTCTCATCTTTGGTTTTGTTTAACACATTGTATGTTTTTAATTGCCATTTTTAGGAGCAGAGAGTCCTTTAAACATAGCCATCCTATTCATAAAAATGCAACAGTAATACCAGTAGGAGTTTTTACTGAAACTTTGAAACTTCATCCATTTTTTTCTAATTAATATTTTTTTGTGACTAAGAGCTTTCACAGTGCATGCTTACAGATGGTTTTAATTATGCTTTTATTTTAAAAGCTAAGTTGTGAGCCTTGAAAATTAACAATTAAACCCTTAAAAAATAAACAATAAACGCATGTAAAGTTTCTGGAATGACAAGGCTAGTTTGGGAAGGAATGATTTTTTAAAGAACAAAAATACTTTAATACTTCCACCTCTTCCATGATTTTCCCGTCCATCAACTGAGTTTATCCTTTTTATAAGAAAAAGTCTCAAGTTTTTTCCTTACCTTTCTTCCACTTCAGCTACATTTCCCTCCTCTATACTGTCCTCTTTTTGTCTTAGGAAATGCACATACATTTGCATTCTATTCTAAATAATATAGTAAAACATTATTCTATTCTAAATAATATAGTAAAACTACTAGACAGTTATACATTTTGTGTAACACCCTGACAAAATCGGCAACACAAGAAATAAAAAAAGGACTGTGAGTATTTAGGAGAATATTTAATTTCTGTGACCTGGTGTCAATTACATGCAAGTTGGTTTGGTTGTAGGAACTGTAGCAAACTATGCTTGCTGGATAACAATCTATACATGGTAGATGCTCAGGGCACCTGCTGACCACAAATTTTAAACCCATTGACTTTGGCCTACTTAAGTCACCAAACGATCAATGACTCAGACAGGGTCTTAAACAATGAAGAGCTCCAAAGGCCTGGCCATCCAGAGAAGTTTCCATCCATAATGTAACAATTAAAAAAGCCACCCAAAACCAAATTCTACATTAATTTTTCAGAAATTAAAAAATTATTAATATAATCCTGAATTAAAACAAGCAGAAAAAAGTGCAGTAACGTAAGAGTGGGAGTTAGTGTGTTCAAGGGAGGCACAAATTCATGCAGTGACTTACAAAGCAGTTGTGTTCATATTGTGTTTAAACCTAACACCATAACAAAACATAACAGAATAAAAGAATATATTGAAAAAGTCAAAATTTTTCCATTTTCCCACAATGTAAATTCTTCCTTACAACTAATTTTCACAGTGTTTGCTCATTCTAGTTTGAGATTACCCATTTAATGAGGCTTCTACAGTTTCTCTTCCGAGATGTGTACAGTCAAATTATGGCCTATAGACCTTTGGAAACTTCTGCTAGTATGTCTAAACTTTCACATCTGAATTTGACCCTGTAAGTGCTAGTTAATCTGGCACCAGACCTAACAATATCCCTATATCAGTTGGCATGAGCAACTCTCCATACTCCTGCCTTTCTGCTATGCATCTGCTTTGACTGTTATTTTCTGCCAAGCTCCTGAAATCCTGTTCCTAAATCAGTCTTCTCTGTCCTCCAACACTAGAGTGCTCTTCCCTGAACTCTCTGAGATCATTTTGGTAAACCAACACAGAGAATAACACAGCATGCTCATGAGGAAGTTCAACCAAAACGTGAAAGAAAAGGCCTCTATTAGCAACTGTTCATACCCTGAGGCAATTTGGCCAGTAGTTGACAAGAATTTGGATACTCATAAGCAGGTAGACTTTTGAACTGCTGGGACCGACATCTTTTGTGTAGAAGTAAATACATGAAGGTATAAGATTAAGTCTAGAGAATATAATTGTTGTGGAAAATAAATGTTATTAATACCTCAAATAATTAGTAACCTTTGCTGCCAGAAGAATGACTTACACATGTTTCAGAAAGCCGTTATGCAGAACATACACATCGTATTTATTTCTACTTATTTTTACAATTAAGAACTTCCCCTTCAGGAAAACACAAAAGAAAATGAGGAAAACAGGGAAGCAAACAGCATAACAGGTCTTCTGAAAGCTTGGCAGTAATAAAAGAGGAAAGGGTACTTAACCATCAAAGAATGCATTTTAGCTGTGATGTTTTTTTTCTTCGGGTATATTATTGAAATAAAACATGATGACTGAAGACATTTTTAATGCTTGGAAAGCAGAACAGGCTCAGTAAACCAAAGTATCTAGTATGTGTATTTTGTTCTCGTTGTATAAACGTAAAACTATACAGAATGGAAAAAAAATGTGATTTCATGTTCTACTTTTGCTTTGACAAAAAAAACCCCAAAAAAACGCAAAACCCTTGAATAAAATCTCTTCTTGTTAATGAAATAAAATTAGGTAAAGAATGTGGCAGTATAACATTAGTGGGTTTCATTTTTCATCTGAACAGAAAGTAAATGCAGGCTTATCTCTTTGCTCTCAGCTTCATCTTTCTATCACAAATCATCTGTCTTGTTCCCACCTTAAGAAGGTGCTCTGAGATTTTGAAAGCCCATACTCTTTACTACAAATTGTGCTTATGATGAGGCTTCAGCCATCTGCCAGCCTTCAATTTATCCACTGCAGGACATAAGATCTATTTCAGAGAACAGGCAAACCTTCAAAACTTACATCTGAAAAAGGACTGATGGGGAAGTAGGTAAAATGTACATACTGAAAGGTGTCGCATATAGTATTTAACAGGTTTCAGTGTATATTAGAATTTCAGTTTTGGAACAAGGTCATACTGTTACATTTAAAATAAATGTACTCAGTTATTTGCAGGGTTTAGCTTATAAAGAAATAATTCTGTTTGGATTATTTCCCAGAACACATTCTTCAAAACTTCACTTTGTTCTTGACATAAATTGAAAACAATAATACAGATATACTGTATACAGGATTCAAAATGGCATTAAAGAGGCACATTATCAATATGTTTAAAACATTTAGAAAGCTCAGCTTTGCATCTTTCTAAGTGAATGACTAGATACTTAGACTGAGCAATATCTGTTCCAATAAACTACTACGTGGGAAATGTTTTGAATAATGGTTAATTTATGCTGAGGTAATGACAGCATAATACAACTGAAATCTGTGCTAATAGGAAAGAAGAAGCCCCTTCCAGCTATTTCTGTTACAATCAGCTGCAGTAATTTTCACCCCATCTCTCTCTCTTGCATAAAATATTACTTTAAGTGTATGTGAAAATGCTTGTTGCTAATTTTAAAAATCAATAATTGGTACCTGTCATCCATATGGAGAAAAACAAAAAAACCCAGACAATAAAGAAGAAATTTTCATGCACAAGACCTATATTTTATATATTTCAGCAATAAAAGAGAGCAATTGTGGTTAATGTTCTTTTCATATCGGCGAAACATTAAACTCAGTTTGGGTAAGACTCCAGGATTTGAAAAGCACATGATATTTCTAATGTAGATGAGAATGGGCCAAACAACTTATTCCAAATAATACTTCAAGTAGGTTGAAGTATTAGACGATATTTTTCTGAAATATGGGTCATTTACAAATTCACTGCATTATTCGTTTGATGAATGAATGATCTGAAATATTTAATAAATAGGCTGATTCAAGTCTCATCAGCTTAATAAGTTACCATCAGCTCTTATGTTTGAACACTCAGTGTAAAGCTGGTGATGTACATTGAGTGGCAGTGCTTAGCTCTACCTTGATAATGAGCTTTTTAAGCACAAGTACAATAAATAATAAACAAATCCCAAACCTTCTTATATGCCATTTTGGACAAAACCTCCACCTCTATGCCACAAAAAAAAATGCCATTTGTTTTACTTCAAGAGACTGTGTCTTTTCTTGATCCTGAAAAGGTTCTGAATTCCCATAAACATGTAACAGCATGATCCAGGAATGGTCATGAATTCAGATCATCATGGATTCTTTGAAATACCGACCATCTCTCATCTCTAATATATTCATTAACTGGAGATAGCATGATTAATCATTAATTTAACTGTGGATAATTGTTTCAAGCAATGGTAGAAGGATGTTTTTAAAGTGGAGTCCTATGGATCAGATTATGATTTATGATACCTTGTAATAAATGGCTTGTGTTACCTAATGTAAGTCCTCCCAAAAAGTTATTTCATAGTTAAATTGGATGCATAATAGAAATGTTTCTGTTATTCTGAAGCAAACACCTCCTAAAAGGCCTTTCCTCTGAACAACAAACAGACAAATGTGCACACATTATTATCCAAGTAGAAGTCTATACATTGGGCAATTACTGTGTGGCAAATGACCTCATGACATTTATATTAATTCCTTATTTAGTATTGTGATTTAATACATCTTTTCCTATATTCAGTGTCTTCTGCAGGAATATTTACCTACAGAAATAAAAATCTTACCCTCAAAAATCCCATGTTTTGTTTCTTGATCTACAGAGAGTTATCATAACAAAGTGACAGCAAATAAAAATTCTTCCATTTAGAGAATGATACTGAGCTCTGAAACTCATTGGAAAGACATACAAATTATTATATTATATCCATAGATGTTCCCAGAGTGAAACATAAAAAAAAATATATATTACTATTCTGTTGATAATCTCTTAATGCAGCTGGGTTGCAACAAAACACACAGGCCAAAACCAGTATAAAATAACCACGGGTTTTCTCCCCGAAACTAGCATAAATTTGGAAAAATATCCTTTTTCTGTATGTCTAGGAAAAACAGTATTTGGGAGTGAAGAAGAAGCAGATTTTTATTGAAAAATCAATATAATGCAAGTACGCATTTCTTGGAGAAGAACAATGCTCTTAGCATATGAGAAAATAATTTCTACTTTGATGACACCTTTTAATTGAATTCCTTAAATTAACTTTGAAAAATGTCGATATTGATACTACATGCAGCTTCCAACTAATTTCGCCACTATCTCTATTCATACTTAAACAGGACTGCTCCTAGAAAGGAAGCAAAGAACATCCCTTGTATGGAGGCAATTAAATATAAGTGAACGTAAAAGTGGCCAGTGCTGTGGGTACAATTCAATCAAGCAGATCCATAGGGGTGGTTTTGATATTCTCGTCACATCAAAGAAACAGCTCCCAAAAGAAAAAGATCTTAACAAGTTAAAAATTAAATCAGAATAAATAACTCTGAGAGAAAGGAAGAATAAGCACATGGTGGCAAGGGCTGGCGCTACCTTGAAAGTGTTATATAGTGCTATTAGAAAAGCGTGTTAATTTTTTCCTCATAAATTTGCCAGGTTCAGTCACCAGGGAAGGGCTAGCATTCCAGCTCCCTTTGTTAAAGATATATCTATCTTGCTGAGTCTTGACAGCCCTATCATGTCAGCCCTCTGTAGTGGCAAAAAGTGTTTCAGCAAGGAGGGGGAAAAAAAAGAAAGGAGAGAAAAAAAAAAAGTGAAAACTGATGTGATCTACTCTGCTTCCTGTGGGCATATTTCACTATAGCAGATCCAGAGGGATGCTTTGTTATTCCTGTCAGATCAAAGAAAGAGATAACAGAAGAAAATATAAGAGGAAAAATATAACCCAGAAATGAGGGTAGCTGAAAAGCACTGCAAGACTACCGCATCATTATGACTTTTCAAATTATTTAAATATGCTAAATATCAAGTCATCACCAAAGAAATAAATATTGCATAGGCCATATGCTCTGTTAGCTGCCAGAAAAACTGTCCTACTAGGATTAGTTTATGGGCACAGCAACTGCCTGTCAAACAGTAGCAATTTTAATCATTTTTCAATTTGCTGTGTGAGTTGTGCGTATGCTCAGGTATCTTGACAGGTGCTCAGAAAAAATATCTGAGCCCACTAGGTTCACACTGCCTTGCTTTACTACACCCTTGCAGTAATCCCTGCTGGACTGGGGAGACACAAGCATATGGTGAAGATGCAACACTCACAGGGAAGTCATTGTACTGCACTGCTAAGCTGGATTTGCAGCTCAACACGATGATAATACGAAGTTAGCCTAAAGTCCAAAGCAAACCAAAAGCTGAAATCATTTTTCAAAATATTTATAATTACAAACAAGATGAAAATCTAGAAAATAAATAAACAGAGATCTGGCTATGATTTTTTAAAAAAACAATCAAAACCCCACAAATAGTACTTTTCCACAAGTAGATGTGCTTTCAGTACTACATGTGATTAGCCTTTTATGCACTAAACTGTCCACTTATTATTTTGTGTTTCATCTACAAAGCATTAAATTAAGGTAGTAATAAATAAAAATAATTTTATCTCGTCTGTTGCATTTTCTAATGACCCGTATGGCTGTGTAATTTCCTTTCAGACACTACACTTTGTGTCATGTAAGTTCTTAACTTGAAAAAAACACAACTCGATGGATTTTTGAGTGCCCTCATTTCCAGGTGTCTGAGGATGAAAGGGGCTCCTAAAATCTAGAGGCATTCTGGGAGAAACCAGGTGAGGAACTATATTTTACCAAAGAAGTGGACCAGTAACAATAGTGGACCTGTAACATCGAAGCACTATAAATAAACTGTATTTCCTATATTGTTCTTTTTACATTAGCATTCTCAGCATCAATCCCCTGAAGTCAGCCAAGTCTGTCTCGTGGAAAAGGATTTGGATTATGATGTAAACTAACAGTAAAGACAATTCCAAATAACATCTAATGTCCAATATAACTACTGTTTACATATTAAAAAGAGATACAGGCTTTGTACCAGGGATGTTCTGTCATGTTTCTCCACAGGAGAAGACTGTCATGGTAAAGTTCATTATCAATTACTGCCTTACAAGTACAAGATGAGTTAAGCTGTCATAATTTTCTCAGCCAGAAATCCTGTGCTGTCAAAGAATGTCAATTTTTAATCTGACAAAAGGAAGAAAATTATCTGTTATTCTGACCTCTAATTTCTTGACATTTTAATGCTGTAATTGCTGTGGTTAGTGCTGCAACCATTATTCCACCTGTCAAGTAAGAATGAATCAATATCCTTAAGCTGTTCTTCAAGTTTCAGCTTCCACCTCACTGCTTTTACTTTAAAAAACGTTGAAGAAAAAAAAAAAAAGAAGAAGAAGAATTTTGGGCCCGGAAAATGTTTATTTTGTTACATATTTTTCTCCTCCTCATTAAAATATGAAAATAATTTTGCAATATGTGACTAAGAGAGCATTAAAACTGATAGAACTGGAGAATTTACCACTTTCTAATCGTAAAAGATTGAAATCAAATAATTAAATTTTATACTTTTATTCAGTGGGGCATGTAAATCCGGACTTTCATGTTGCCCTCATAACTACTTGACATAAATTATCGCGACCAAGTATTTTTTGTGGTACCAGAAATTTAAAGTTGTTTGAAAAGTCAAAATGAGTATGTTGAAATGAAATCAATTTATTTTACCCATCCAGTGCAGATCTTAAGTTGCCAAAGAGGTATTACAGGGGCATATATATGTGATTTCATAGACTGTAGTAATCTAAAATTTAACGCTACCCCAGTATTATGGTTTCTATCAGTGGGAATTTTCAATATGGGAAATGAAGAAAGAAAGATGGAAAACCTTCTATTAAATAAATCTACAAAGAACAAAAACACAGGATGGCCATTTTTCCAATGTTAAACAGTAGAGATTTCTTGGAGAGCTCCCAGAGCATGTAAGAAGTAAGGAATAGCAGGGATCAGTTCTTCCACTGCTAAATATTTTTTTGTACACAGATGACTACTGAAGTGACTTAAGCATTGTTCACAGAAAGATAACACATTTTTTAGTGGTAAGGTGAAGTGCTCAAGCAAAGGGCAAAAGTGAAAGGGCTAAGGTATAGTATAAACAGGTCACAGGGCTCCACCTTTATAATTTATGTCTTTCAATCAGCTCAGAACCAAATGGGAGGGTATTTTTTATTTGGAGACTTATTTCACTGGATAGATTCAGCTGGGACTCAGTTCAATCTGAAATTAGTTATGGCTACAGTTACTGCCATGCTTGAGCCCACTGGTCTGATAATGGCTGCTGCCAATAAAGTTGTATTGATTGGCTTATTTTACAGCCATTTATTGAGAACATTCACCATCTTCTGTGACACAGGACCACAATATTTTCGTTTATTTACAAAATAAACATCAAGAGCATTTGGATACTGAGAGATGAATTTTCCTGGATAACTTCAGAGAGCAATTAATTCTAAATTGCAGTGTTTCAAAATTAAAATGCCAGACACCACCACCTGCAACTGTAAAATATGATAAACAACTGTTATCACTATTTTTAGAAGTGCTACTGTTCTTATCCTTACATTTCTGTATTTACAAGGGGTCTTCAGAGGCTTTTAAAATATCTTTTGACTTTTAATTTATTTTCTGGAATATTTACCAAAAGCCAGAAAAAAGTCAAAGAAACCCAAACAAACACAGATCAAACAACAACAGAAAAGCAAAAACCCCATGATATATACTTGTAACAGAAACATGACAATCAAATACATGGCCCTCTCTATCACCAAGATGTCAAATGCTTTATTATTCGCCAGAGAACGTCTGCTAGTTTTGGAAATAAAGCCCAGGAAAAAGCAAAGCAGGTCTAAATCTATCTATAATGAAACATGCACTGTAAATTCTGATTAAAAATTAATTAAAAGTATTTTTTAACCTTCTTATGACAAACCAAAAATCAACAATGCTGCGATTTCTTGGAGGAGAAAGTATTCTATTTTTAAATGGATGCATACAACATTTTTATGTGTATAACAAAAATAAGGAGGATTTATTTTTTCTAGTAATTTTGCCTTCTCATTGCTAACAATGAATTTTGTTTACAAATATAACTCGTTGCAATGAAGATTAAGTTGTGCTTTTAGAAATTTACGTGGTGTAAATTGCCTACGAAGAGGTTTATATGTTATTGACTGAAAGGGCATGGGTCAGATGTACAAGTGAGTGAACAAAAACATGAATTTTCTTAAATTTCTGATGACAAGATATGCAAGCAAGTAGAGCCACAGGAGAGCTGAGGAGTCTCATCATGTCATAAGATGTTAAATAAGGTGCACAGACAGACAGATAGACCTCAATCCTACAAGCTGCCATGTGGGAGTAGACCCTTAAAGTCAAGACACAGGAGCCTGCCCATGCAGATCAGGACCCTAAGCCATGCAAATCCCTTGAATTCATGGTGCTTGACACCTGTTTAATACTTTAAAAAGCATTGCTTCTTCTTATCTCTAGAAAAGCATGACTCCTCTCATGCTCAAAGTTTTAAACCCAGAAAACTGTTACGTAGATGTCAACATTAAATATTTGAGGCAGGGGTAATCGAAGCAATTCTGGCCAGTCTTGAAACTAAGCAAATATTAATTGTTTAGAAAATCTAAGCTTTGCAGTGCATGTAGTGAAAATCCAGTTCTAGGAAGCCAGGGGTATGAATGGTTTTTTAGTTCTGCTCCTAAAAAATCACCAAATGTAACAGAATGCAGCAATGCGCTGCTAAAAAAAAAATGAACACGACAAAACTCAATAGTTAGCTGAATGAATGCTTTCTAGAATCTACTTCTTTCTGAAATCTGTAGATTTCTTTCTCCAAGATTGGAAACAAACAAACAAACAAACAAATGAAACCCCATTGCCTGGCAATGTACATTATTACTGTTTTGCATACAGCAGATGGCAGCTATCTGGGGGAATGGAAGATTGTGTGTAGAGCTTCATCACAGCGGTACTCATCTAGCAGCTGTTGCTTCTTCACACTTTTCACCAAATTTCAATTGTTTTAGCCAACAAATGAATGGTACTAGAAAATCATCATTCAAATTAATAGGTACCAGAAAACCATCATTAAAATTACTAATCTTAGTGAAAACAAATACAGTCACTGGAAGGAAACATATCAGGATAACTAGAAAATGTTTTTTTAATTTACTGATTAATTTAAAACACTCACTTGTATATATTTGGAAATACATATATATGTTTCTTTCATACATATATACAAACATAAATACTTGAATACACAACAAATAGCAAACATTTTCTATTTTGGTAACAGTTTGATTATACTTTATATGACTAAAAGTAATCTGAATGTTTGCTGCTGTCACTCTAGCAAATAAATTCTTTCTCAGACACATATTCTCACCAGCATCATCTGACTGTAAAGGTTAGACTTTTTTCCCCTATGACTATGATGCAAGGGTTTTTTCCAGTTTTTCAGTTCTACTAAGTGAACCTAATACAAGTAAATTATAAAATGTAGCAGACACTATATTACAGAATATACATTGCATTATAATTTCCCATACCATAACTGAATATTAAATCTGTTAATAAGGATAATTTATTTTATTGCTAGTTTATTCATACTTGCTCCTGAAGTCACCTGGGGCCTAAATTCTGAATCAAGTCAAACACATCCATTTTCTCCAGCAATGAAAGATAGAAAAAGTACCATTTCTTGTGAGATGACAGCAGATTTTAGCATGAAATGACAGTAAACACCTACCTCCCTGAGGACAGGATCAGTGATACTGTCCAGGTTCACAGAGCCTTCATATGTTAGGTAGTGGAAAACGTTGAGTGCACGCACAGCTTCTGGTCCTCGTTGCTTGTAGCCAAATATAAGGTCAATCCACTGATGAAGTTGACATGATACAAACTCACTTTCCAGGGCCTGCAAGTGAAATTCAGGATTAGGAAGTAACTGAGAAAACATAGTGGGAATAATTACATTTTCTCTTCAGGCTTATTTGATATATTTGTAATCTTTCAAACATTAAAAAATGTAACTTATTCTATTGAGAGAAGCACTAAGCAGATATTCTCTTTTCCTTCGACTTTATATCAAGCTAATTTTCTTCTCGGCTACTAGGTTTCTCCTAGCTGCAAGGCTTTTAATAATTCTGGGCTTTTCAAGTAAATTAGGTAATTTGTCAAAAAAAAAAGACGGAAATGGGACAAAAAATCCAAAAAAGCAGTCTTCCAACTAATTTTCAAACTAATTATAATCAGTCTTAAATCTAAAATGGAAATTCCTCCTTTTTTTTTAATCACAGTGCCACTACTCAGCACAAACACTTCCCAGTTAGGACAGAGCTTCAAGTCTTCCCGAGGAAATTCCAGATTTTACAAGCTGATAAACTTTGGGAAAAGATTATTTGTTTTGTTCATTTACATCAAAAGGAGGCTGCTTCAGAGCTAATCATCAGGCACTGTAGTACCCTGCTATGCCTTGTTCACTGGCAGCAGCTCCCTCCTCACCACCCCACCAGCAGGAATAGCCTCAGACAAAGCAAACCATGCCTGGGTCATCATGCAACCATTCCTCAGAGATTTTCCCTATAATGCTCCTCATGAAACAGGAATTCTCTGTGCTTGGGTGGAAAACTGGATCCTTTTCTGTCAGAACCAGTGACTACTATCTCTGATGAAAATGGATGGGAAGGCTCAGGCTTAAGAGCTGACACATAGCTCAGTTTTCAAGGGCTTAAGTTCAGCATACTATAAAAAGCTATCACGAGATGTTGCAGACAACCATACAAAATTTTGTTGTTTCTTTTTCAAAATCAGAAGCCATCATATGCATGATGCAATATTACTAAAATAGCATTAACATTGCTTAATACTAAATACTATTAAACTAATATTATTTAGTTTATAAAGCATGCCTCCCAATAAATTTAAAAATACCGTGTCCTTAATTATATTGTATTGTGCACGTACAACATGATACAGTCAGCAACTGCATCATTCCATATTATCTTTTCCATAGGACTTCTACCTCAGAGTGCAGGATGCTAGCATGCAAAGATAAAATTAAGTCTGCCACAGCAACAACCAATAAAGCATTTCCTTTCAAATGCTCAATTTTTAATGTTCCTTTTGTACGTAATAAAGCTTTTTAAGAACTTAGAATTTAAAGCCAGTTATCTTTCTAGGATCCACCTCAAATCAATTTACAGCAATCAGGATAAGAGTTCTCTTGAGCACCTGAACTCTGCATATTTAAAGTTTCTTTTGATCTGTATGTATTATTTATTTATTAACACATAATTTTAAGAAATTATTAGGCATTTCCCTTGGTCAAAATTAGCATTTTTATTTCTAGAACATTAAGAGAATTTCAGGAAAACAGCAGAACTTTTGATTACTCAAAGATTCAAACAGTACATTTGAAAAAAATCGATGCTTGGGTTAAATTAGCATATTTCACCCTTTTCTCATCTACCATCCTCTGATTGGTGTTAGAATCACAGAAACATGGTACAATCAGACAGTTTGAGTTGGAAGGGACCTTAAAAGGTCATTTAGTCCAACCCTACTGCAATGAACAGGGACATCTTCCAACTACTTCAGGTTGCTCATAGCCTTGTCCTGCCTGACCTTGAATGTTAGCAGAGATGGGACATTCACCACATTTCTGGACAACTCGTTCCAGTTTTTCACCACCTTGACTATAAAAAATTTCTTCCTTATATCTTGTCTGAATCTATCTTCTTTTCACTTAAAGCCCTTACCAGCTGTCATATCTCAACAAGTTCTGCCAAAAAGTTTGTCCCCATCTTTCTCATAGGCCCCGTTAAGTACTGAAAGGTCACAATAAGCTCTCCCCAGAGCCTTCTCTGCTCCAGGCTGGACAATCCCAGCTCTCTCAGCCTGTCTTCATAGGAGAGATGATCCAGACCCCAGTCATCTTTGTGACCCTCCTGTGGACCCACTCCTAACATGTTCATGTCCTTCCCGAGGACCCCAGAACTGGATGCAGTGTTCCAGATGGGGTCTCTCCAGAGCAGAGCAGAGGGGCAGAAACACCTCCCTGGACCCACGGCTCACACTGCTTTTAATGCAGCCCAGGATGTGGTTGGCCTTCCAACCTGCAGGCAGACTTTATTGGCTCATGTCCAGTCTCTCATCCAGGAGCACCCCCATGTCCTTCTTGGCAGGGCTGCTCTCCATCTGTTCATCCCCCAGCCTGTGTGGATACTGGGGGTTGCCCCAACCAGGTGCAGCACCTTGCACTTGGTCTTGTTGAAGCTCATGAGATTCCCATGGGCCACTTCTCAAGCTTCTTATGGTCCTTCTGGATGATATCCCACCCCTCAGGTATGTCAAACACACCACTCAGCTTGGTAGCATCTGCAAATTTGCTGAGGGTGGATTTGATCCTTCTGCCTATGTCATTGTTGAAGATATTAAATAGTACTGATCCCGGTGCAGACCACCACTTGTCACTGATGTCTGTGTGGACACTGGGATGCTGACCACTACCCTCTGGATGCAACTGTCCAACCAATTCCTTATCCACTAAACATTCCAGCCATCAAATCCATCTCTCACCAATTTAGAGAGACGGATGTTGCAAGGGACCATGTCAAAAGCCTTACACAAGTCCAGACAGATGGCACCTGCAGCTTTTCCCTTGTCCACTGATGTAGTCACTCTATCAGAAAAGGCCACTGGCTTGGTCAGGAAGGACTTTCCTTTGGGGAAGCTGTGTTGGATGTCCTGAATCACCTCCCTGCCCTCCATGTGCCTTAGAACAGCTTCTAGGAGCTTCTATCCTATGGCATTCCCAGGAATAGAGGTGAAGTGGTCAGTAGTTCCCAGGGTCCTCCTTTCCACCCTTTTTAAAAATGGGAGCAACGTTTTCCTTTTTCCAGTCACCAGGGACTTCTCCTGACTGCCATGACAGTTCATGGAGAGCAGCTTGACAGCTACATCAGCTGACTCCCTCAGGACTCTGGCATGCAACTCATCAGGTGCCATAGGACTTTTACGCATGTTCAGGTTCCTCAGGTGGCCACAAACTTGATCTTCTCTTAAAGTGGGAGGGACTTTGCTCCCCCAGTCCCTATCTTGCAGTTCAGTTGCTCGAGAGATGTGGGAAGAGAGGTTACCATTGAAGACTAATGTAAAAGAGCTATTGAGCACCTTGTCCATTTTTAGCAGTTTGTCAGTCTTGCTCACAAGGGGGATTACACTTTTTTTGACCTTTCAAGTTAGAGGAGTTAAGAGAGTTGAACACATTTGTTATATTTCCCTAAGGCAGTTTCCACTTGCATGACCAGCCCTTATTCAGCAGCTTTTCATTCTAGAGAAGGCCTTACTGACCCTGGCAGGTTTGGAGAACTTCTATTTCACATGGATTAATGGTTATTTAATAACTTATTAAATGAGCTACTTTTTAACAGCTGAAAATCATGTCCTTGTCTCCAATTCTTTAAACAGATTTATTGTACTATGTTTACAGGTATAATGGTCTTTAATTCCTTCTGGAAGAACCTTAGTTTCTTGAAGAAACTCTGAGGAAATTTATAGCAAGGGAATTTAATTTTTTTGAACTATATATTTCAGAAGAGTGGAAGCTGCATGGTGTAACACTGGTGTGGTGCAGAATTTAGGGCAGAGACTAGAGTAAAAAATGAAGAAAGGAGCCAGATCTGTGAAGAAGAATGGCTTTTCATGGGCCTTAGCACCGCACAGCCTCCAGCTGTGGGATGTTCACGGCCTCCCAGTCAGAGTGTCCTGTAGGGTATGGCACTGGAAATGAACAACAGGAATGGTGCCCTCAAGAAGGGGCCACCAAATTGCTACAAAGTCCCACCTGGCCCTCAGTGGGTCAGGGCTTTATAATCTGGATTTATTTTAGTCAGGGGAAAGCTTCTTATATCAGGTCTGACCTGGTTTCCTGGTGTTTCTCCCAAGTACTTCTGCAACACTACTCATGCGATACTTGCAGAACCCTCTCCCTAATTTGCTCTAATGCACAGGCTACTCCCCCTCCATGTAAGTGCCTCCTGAAAATTTATGAGCTGTTCACTGTCAACAGTACATCGTTTGGTTTCTCAAGAATATGCAATACTCAGTAGGGAATAGGGTGAGGGAATTTTCTGTATAAAACATAATTTGTAGGTACAGTAGGAAAAACATACAGAAAAAGATAACAGTAATATCCTTTAAATAGGCTGGTGATGGCCATAAAGATCAGCACTTCGGATTTAAATTATTTTGGGGGCTTTAATTTTCTGAGCATTTTTAATATGAACTATAAGAAACCTTTTTTTTAAAAAGCAATAATAATTATTACCTATATAATTACGTATTATTTATATAATTATGTAATATGGTTTTTAAAGATTCTTACATTTAAACAGAAATTAACTAACGTCCACCTTGTTATCTATTATAATTAAATCATACACAAACCAGAGTTTTATACAGGAACTCCCAAAATGAACTCGTTTGAACTGTTATTAGGGCTTCATTTTCAAATAGCAACATTCCAGTCAAGTTTATTTCATGGGTTTTATTTTAAGGAAGTTTATCATGTTAGTGTTTCCAGTGGAGTGACTTTTATTGCTAATAGGTAAATTGCAAGCATTATTATACATCTAGTGTATACATATTTTGTAGGTTTTGCACGTTTGCAGGCAAGTGTATGCACACATGTTCCACAGGCCAAAAATCTGACCTGTAGCTGTTGTAAAATAGAAAGAGGTTTTAGTAAGTTGATGTTTAAACTAAATAAAGTTAATATAAACCAAATTACTACTTACTGTAGCTTTTTTCTGGTCTTTATGAATGCTGAATACTTTCCCCTATGCTCATCCTAATTTGATGTTAAAATGTATTTTTCACAGACATGTCAGTTGGAGGCAGTGGTTTTTATCATAATATAGGCTATGTGCCATGTAAAATATCAGAAGTTCTGGATTTATAAAATATGCTATTCCAACCTCTTTACAACACAACCTTTTGTGCTATCCAGGTATTTTTTGTTGCCAGAGAAGTGGAAAGCTCTGATGCTGCCCCTCATCTGGACCATGGTTACACCTGTCCCTCCACTTTCTGCAGTTCCTGCCTTGCTTCCTTGCCCTCCATGTCTATATGCTGTCTCTGTCTCCAAAAAGCCTACCGTCTTGCTATTAAATTAGATTTAGTATATTTAAATATATTTTCTTATAATTATTCTGAGACAGTTTGGTTATACAGATCTTCTCAAAAGCAGACTGTCAGCCACTTCAGCCTGTGAGCTGGGTTTCTCTCCTCTCCCCTCACGTCCGTGCTCCTCTGCAGCCATTGCAGATTCTCTCCACTAAATGTTTCTCTTCCTCATTCCCATTCCTTGCACTGACAATCAAAGTGAAATCTTTGGCTTTCCTCACAAAATATTTAAGGCGATACTGCTATCTGAGATTAGTTATGTTCATTTAAGCAAAGTAATATTTTAATAGAAGTGACACAGAAATACATTATAGAGATTTGGGTTATTCAGGGATGTCTGCAGAGAAACTGATCCTTTCTGTAAGCATCTTCAAGATATAAATAAGATACTTCAGCAATATAGAAAGTAAAAAAAAAAAAAAACTACCACTAAAAGTGATTGAAAAATCTGGAGTAGATTGAAACCCCTTTTTCCTGAGTAAGTTTTAATTGCATAACCTTGGCAATACACAAAATAAAATCAAAGCTACTTCTGAGGAAGTAATATCAAGTCTTATCTACTGCTTATCTGGTAGAAAAGAAATGTCAACTGCTGCTGAATGGTGAAGGGAAAAAGATCTTCCAGATTCTCTTTGCAGAGAGATTTCATACTAGATATTTCTAATGACTATTCAAGAAGCCTTTTAATTATGAAATACTATGCATGCTTCTGAATAGCCAGGGAATGGTACAAAAATGCACTTGGCAGAAGAGGAGTGCAAATAAATCATTTCAGAGACAGAAAGAAAATCCAATCTTAGTAACAGTTATGTAATAGGAACAAAAAATGTGTAACAAAAACACGACACCGTTTAGTCTCTCAAAAATATAATTTATAGTGAATAGATTTTACTCAGCACTGCAATCTGTAATTTAATACGTGCATAAGCCATAATGAAAATATCATTATAATTAACTTTGAATTACACAATCTTGCATCTTTTGTTTCAAAACTAAAGAATGCTTATTACAAAAGCTGTGCTTCAGCGTTTCACAGTGGTGTTCCCTGCCTTGATTTAACATGCTTGACTTACTGACTGAGTCTGTTCTATTTCTGGCTCTCAGGACTGCTCTGAGTCTGTGGGGACTGAGAGGCTGAGTAGGACTACAGATGCACATCTGTGGAAGGTTTTATGCGTGGATTTTTTTTCCTGGTAAACTGGGAGATTATGATTGATGAGCCCAGCATTAGGGTAATGTTATCAGGGACACTTTCTACCTCTGTCCTTTGTACCGTTGCTGAGGTCAGACCATAATCATGTTAGCATTGAACATAGAGCTTTATTAATGTTTCATGAGTGACTCCATAGTAATCAGTCTAGCTTTGTACAGATAAATAAAACTGCTACAACAATCCCTGATGTATACATTGAATGTTTTAGAAGATACTGTAATAGGCCTTAAAAGTAACTTGACTGAATGTCTTTTCCAGTCTTTATAATAAGTCTAATTTTCACAAGTTTCAAGGAATCTCTTTTGATGGAAAATCGTTTCCACTTCTGTGTTTAGTTTCAAGTGTAAAACACCCAGCTGAACAATCAAATGGTAGAATACAAAACCCCTGCTTGCTATTTATTCATTTGCACAGAATTTTAGTAAAGCTTGTTAACCAATTGGTTAAATTGTGTTGATTTATGACCCTGTGCCTCTGTGATGTTTCCTAGGTTGTTCTGTGTTTTCTTTGGTACATATCAGGATAAAATGCTGGAATTCTTGCTGTTATTTAAAGAAAATGTTTACATTCATAAATGTGCAAGTAGTATATAAGGATTTTTATTTACTCCCACATAAAATTACACATAATATATGCCTCCAGAAAGCAGGAAAAAAAAAAATGAACAGAAGAAAATGGTGGCAGCTAGGGAAAAAAAGATCCCACTCTATGGTATGCAGTACCACATGGGATTCTTCCCACTGAAATGAAATGACTACTGCTGATTTTATTACATAGGGGATCAGGATAACCCTTACTTGAAATATTCCTTAGTTTTCTGTAACCATATTCTGTACTTGCTTTGCTAAGTTGCTGTAGAAATTCTGGGCTTGCACAAGCTTGCTGTGTTTTACACGTCAGCATCACACCCAGGCTATTTTTTTCCTCAAGATAGATTCTTGTATAACAGCCAAAGGCTGGCCTGGGGATGACCTAACTGAATAATACATCTGCTGGCCAGTTCAGATAATGGAATCAGACATTAGGTAGGGAATGTCAAACTTTCCAATCCCTTTGTATTTTTTCCTTTGACCAGTTCCATTCTAGTGACCAAAAAGACAGGGTACTGGCAGTTTGTTGTGTGTGTTAATAAAAACCCTACATAAGGAAGTTTTTCAGAAAAATTATGACACATTCAAATTATTACATTTTCAAAATGTAATTCCATTACTTCTTACTACACATACTATCTGCATTTTCATGAAAAGGATTATCCTTCTTTAGCTACTTGCTCTTCATAATAAGCTTTGTAAAATACTATGCATATATCATGCTCTTTAAACTCCCAAAGTTATTCACTTTGCTTTTATCCTCTGAACTACATCCAAATGTGAATGCTTCTGTTTTCTAGTCACCCAGAAGTGAATCCAATATTCCAGGTGCAGTCTCAAAAGGACCATAGATAGGTACAACTGTTTACATCCTTTGTGATGCAATGATTCTCTATAGATGGCATCAAAATACACTTATTTCTGGTGGATATAGAATTACAGAGTTTTATCTAATCTAATTGCTGTTCATTGTCACCCCTACCTCGCTCTATTTTTGGTACTGTTTTTGTTTCCAGACTTCTGCTCCTTATTATCTTTAATTCTTTCCTCCCAAGGTGATTTTCAGTCTATTTTCTGCATCTAATTCAAATGAATGTATGCCTCTTTCTCCTGGTTTGTAGGCAGTTCCTAACTTTATTATCATTTGCAAGCTTCCTCAGACTGCTCACTTGAAGATAGCATGTATCTGTGTAGAGATGAATTTTAGCTACTGATCATGCTCTTGCTAAAACTAGATGATGGGGTGAACAAAGGCCATGCAGAAACTGCCTCCTGGCAAGATGGTGTAAGAATGGCATAATGCTCACATCTGTGGGGAAAGGGCTAAAAAACAGTAGAGGAAGGGTCTGATACAAATGGGTGATAATTTTTGATTTTAGAATCTGCAAAGTACTCAATTAGTTGAAGCCTGTAATTATAATACTACTCTAGTCTTCATCAGTTTGTCTGTCTCCTGGCAGTCTGAGCATACTTACACACATGTGGAATCAGTCATTACCTCACTATCAAGTCCTGTAGTCCTAAGGAGGCTGAAATGCTATACTCTAAATTTGTGTAAGCAGCTGTTTTCTTCAACAGCACAAAACTTCTCTATGGAGAGCTGCTATGCTACTTTCTAAAAAGCAGAAATTGCACAAGGGAAATTAAATAAATTAAAGCTTCAGCTTTTCTTCAGGCAATCTCTTATCACATAGTGCCTTTTATCCCCCTAGTAATAATTCCAGCATCATGGAAAGAAAAAATTAATAAAATGCAATTTAAGATACAAGGAAGATTCTGTACAAAATTTAAGAATGGAAGTCCTTAATATGCATCTCTCATTATATCCCCCAATAGGTGGCAGCTTGCTTCTCCTTTTTCACCAAGGAATCACACTTCTGTTCTTTCAGATGTCAAAATTAAACCTCTAGGTAAACTTCAGTGTGCTTACGCCTGGGCTCGGTTTGGGTTTAGCCACAACCACAACCCGAAAAAGGGCTCTGCGCAGTGACACAGTGACAGAGACACGTAGCTGTGACTGCATATCCCACACTTGAGAATTCTAACAGACTCCAGTGATCCTCTGAGCACACCTCCTTCTTTTCTAGTAAAATTGCACTTCAATTTAATTCTGTCAGATGTGACAATTACTTGTTTTTAAAAAGAATTTTACAATATATGCGGTAAAAGAGAATCAGCCAAGAAATGTCCAGCTTCTTCTGGTCAATGACAGACTAATCTGTCAAGGACAGAACACATTTCTCCTGGTTTGTGTAGTACATTTCATATGTCTCAAGTGATGAGGTTGCCATCACTTCCTTAGGAGACTGTTGTACATATGTCAAACCACTTATTCTTCTAAGTGGAGGACACTTCTAAATCATCTACATCTAGGAATAGGTTTGTTTTTATAAAAGTCTTCTATTCTTTTGAACTTCATAGAGCTAGGTTTTTTTCTATCAACTCCTGAAGAACAATTTTATTTAAATAGACAGTTCTCAAAATTAAATTACCAAACTGATCAGAAAAAAAAAACAACAAATCAACACAGATAGATTTACAATGCCACCACAAAAGCACTATTGGGAATAAAGCATAAACTGAATAGTTTTGCAACTGTATGGAAACCCACAGCTTATGAAATCATAGTACTGACTCTTTAAGAAAGACAGGGAATATGCATTTCAAAGAAGAACTATTTCCAGAACAGAACCATAAATTGAAGTATTGCTGGCAAAAGCATCTGAATATACCTTGTTGTTTCTAAAAAATTACTAAAAGCATACACATGTATTAACCTTATCAATAATAAAATAATCGTCTATCAAATTAAAGAAGAATACATATACCACAAATTTTCTTTCTGCTTTAATTCCGGAGGCCTCATGATGATTTACATCAGAGAAGTTCTTCTGCAAAATTGCTTCAAAGACTGCAGTTTGCTTATGTTCAGATTTCTACACTTCCAGTTCATCTCTGATGAACAGGAAGTGCATATCTTCAGGTGAATAAGGAACACAAGATGGCTTGCAAGATACCATCATTTACAGTATTATTTTATTTTTTGGTGTAGCGTGGTAGGTTTGACATGTTGAGATGGTGAGGAGGAACAGACATAAATTTTTCAGGCTTTGTATTGCCAGGCTCATGCATGTCTGATGCTTTCTCATGAGAGAGTAAATAACTGAATTTAACTTTCCATAATTTGGGCCCGTGGAAGGAAAATCCACTATAAAATAAAGGTTCTGTCAAGCAAGACAGAATGCAAATTCTCCTTCACTTTTTATTTTGTTTCCTAAATCTAGTTTTAAAGAGATGAAAAACAGAAATAGGTTAGCTTGCTAAAATACAGAAACCCCTTAGACTAAACTAAAGTACAGCTTACCATCCTGTTGATACGGACGAAGTCCTCAGGCTTCTTGGCCCATGGAGGGAGATCAACGTCATTCACAACAATTTCATCTTCCCTGATTCCTAGATTATATCCATTACTGTTGACAAACATCTCGGGTAGGTAGTAAAATTCTGGAATTAACTCCTAGCAGGGAGAAAACACACAATGAGACTTCACATTTAACAGAGATGCTAAATGGTGCTGCCAGAATCAGGCCCTTTTGTAGTACATATTAAAGCGTTCCTGGGTTTACTTATGTTTCTGTGCACCATTTTAAAAGAAATTTTATAACCTGCTTTCTTTGACTTACAGTCGAATGCATTCCTCATAATGAAATATCCAATCTTTGTTTTTCCTATATCCGTTTTTATGAAAAGCACCACTTTAGAAAGGCAGTGCATATGAGTAAAGGAGACCTCTTCAGAATAACACGTACAAGAAAATTTATGCTAAGCCATGGATATGAATATATATTGGATTTTTAAATTACTATTTAACAAAAATACTTAAAAGGGGAAAATTCGCAGACATAACAGTGTCTTGACCTTACTTTCTGTATAGTCTTTAGTTGCATAAGAAAAAGTGGTAAGTTGATTACCTATATAAGGAAAAGTAATACACAGTGAATGACTTTTTTTTACTGTAAGAAAAACTCAAGCATACACAGAGGGAAAAATATCAGTACAGCAAATGTCCTTCAAACAGATATACATGATGCTTAAAATGTGAAAGATCAGTAACTGCCAAATATAATAAATTATAGATAACTTAGGGTGTGAAGTGTTTCCCAATTTCCAGGATAGCTAAACAGGAATGCATTTTGACATAATTAATATTGCTATTTGTTCCTATTATTTTAGCATTAAGTATTGAACTGCAATAACAAAAAAAGCTTTAAAGCCCACTATCTCTTCTCTAATCTCCAGATATGGATTAAATTTACCAAATTGCATTGTTAAAAGCATTATGGCATTCAGTTGTGTAACATGATCAAAACTGATGACACAGCACCTGAAACCTGAGTCTCTTTGTGGTCCTTTCAAAGGCTGCAGACACGTGAAGCAAAAAAAACCCAACCACAGACACAAAGTTACCTAATTAAATCTGATGTGCAACTCCATAGAGAATAGAGCAGTTAAAGCATCCTTTCGAATTTATTAAGTAAAAAAACAAAAAAAAATTTAAAAAAACCCAACAAAAAAAGTGATTTTGTTACAATTTTAAGTATGTTTAGGGAGGCAATTTAATTTCTTCTTTACATCATGGTATATTAATATAGGTTGGACTAAAATGCAAAGCCAATCAGTATCTAACCAGTATAAAACATTAACCAAGTGAGATATGCCTGAACCTGAATAGCTCGTTATAAAACAAGCTGCAATTCCAAACAGAAAAAAAAAATTAAATTATTAGATGTAGTACATAATAAAAAAGCAGCTAGAGCAAAGCCAAAATAAGAGCAATCCTGAATATCCTATAATGTTAAAAGAAAAATAGATTCCTTTAGCGACCATCTTCAGTTTTATTATATACACCTCTAATTTATTCAGACTACTTCTAAAAGCAATCTTCCCCCTTCCCCGAAAACAGGATTCACTAAATCTCAGGTTCCAAAGGAAGTCCTTTGGTTTTCTCTAATGGACCCCAAAGAAGAATGAAGGATCCTCACAGCTGGAGAAAACTATACAGAAATCTTTCAGGACTTCAACAACCACTAGCTCAGAATTAGGAGCAAGCCACAACCCAAAATATACTACCACACAAATCACTGACAAACTACGAGCATTGCCTAAAAAAAAGGAAAAGTTCATAAGGACCTCAGAAATATCAAAAAGTCAAAATTAATCTAAAAGCCAATATTCAAATGAAACATAATTTATTAAGGAAAAAGCTAGCAAAGTTTGTTTCTATTTTGTACAAAAGCCTTGAAGTACACACCACTGGTTTTGATTACTATCAATTTTTATTCAATGTGGTGGCATACTAACCTGTAATGTCACAGCAACCAAGTTCTTTGATTCCATAAAAGAAAAGTTATTTGTTAAATTTCCTTTTTCAGTTTTAAATGTCATAGCATGTAACTGTGGACTTTTACATCTAACATAACTGAAAGATTTGTGCTACCCGGAGACACATCTAGTGTTTAACTGAATTCTACTAACCTTTTGGCTTTAGGGGTATCTTGAAACAAAGGGATTTAAGTCACTAAGTATTTTTAATGGTATTTCTATTTAGTAAGTTTATCTTTGCTGCTCTTTGCTTTCAGGGTAATTTAATGTTCCCTTGTCTGGTACAGCAGAAAACATAAATAGAAATAGAATAAACAAAAGTATGTGATTAAATTTCTTCATAAGATTTATTGTGTTGTGTATGTTTAGTTTGAACTGTCTTATTCCCGTGCTCTGGAAATTAACCAGTGCCAGAGTTCTAAATCCTCTTCAAATAACGCTCTCCCTAGAATCCTAATCATTTCAGTTACACATCTCCTGGTAGGTTGTTGTTTTGGTTTTTTTTTTTAGTCAAAGTAAAAAAACTAAACATAGTATTTAAAAAAAATTAATGAACCTGCCATTTTATAGTCTCAGCATTCTCTCCAATGTTATTTTTATTGCAGCCTGTAATTATGTTTGCTTATTTGAGTACTATTTAGCATGAATTGAACCTTTTCTTGAAATGTGAGCCATGTCGCATGTGACCTTTCCCAGATACTTACATATTTCCCATACTTCGTATTAACCATTCAGTTTTCTTTTGTAGCATTTGATATTCCTCTTGTAATTTTGCTGTCTCCACTATTGACTAGACTAAGAAACCACAGCACTTAAAAATAGCTCAGATAAATATATCCCCTTCTCATTTCTAGAGAATGAATGAATATATACTAAAACACAGGCCCAGTATGAAAGCATGTGGCACCCTGTGTGTATGAACTTAAGATTCATGTATTTAACCACTTAGAAGCATAGAAAATGCAACCAAGCTAGGGAAGTGTGATAGAAATTTTGTTTTTATGTGCACATTGTTTATTCTGCTGTGAAAAATTGAAGAGGCTGTCTCTTCTATCTCATGCCAATGGCAGGCAGTGGCTGGGGATAGAAGGGCAAATATTCTCTTCCCCCAGGGCCCCTAAGCATGTTTCACTAAGAGAAGTATAAACCGGGAGAAGCAGAGAGAGGAAGGATTAGCAAGGACAGTGAGGCAGCAAGGATGGAGCCCAGGAGGTTGCTGGGAAAAGGAAGGAGCAGACAGGAGTGAACCTCGGAGGAGACGACAAGATGACAACTGGGGCCCAGAGAGAATTGTGTTAACTAAGAAGCCACTGAAAGTTGCAAGAATGTACACAAGAATGCAGGAAAAGATAACACTAGCAAGGGCTAGAGTTATTTTCAAAACCTATTTACATTTTTCTTAGCCAGAGTTTGGATTTTCTTTGTTTCACAAATGGGTATGTGCCAGTTCATATTCCAATAAAGATTATGACTAGAGAGAGCCAGCTCTTTTGGTGCTTTTCCTGTTACAGACAGGAAACAGATACCTCAAATAAATAGCTGTTTTGGGGTGATATTTGGAGAGGTGACCATGTCTGTTCCTTCATTCCAGATGAGGTTCAGCTATGACATCTATCCTGCAAGATATCTGTCTACCCTGTTGTCCCAGAAGAATTCCAATGACAGCAACTCCACAATTCTTCCATCAACGGGTCTCAGTGTTCTTCATCTGGGGAGGTTTTACCTCACAACTGGCCTGAATCCTTCATTATACAATCTAAGTCCATTTTCCCTTAGTCTAGCTATCAATCCATCCCAGACACAGAGAATAAATTACTCCTTTCTCTTTGCATTGTTTATTACATGTTTGAAAAGCATTATTTACCAGCTTTACAGCCTTTAAGCTCCTAAAAGTCTAAACGAAGGACAGTGATGTATTGTTTAATTGTTTTAGTTGCAGAAAGGCAAAATATTCTCTAACCTTCCCAAATTAGCTAGCAGAATTATTGCTAAACAGTCCATAATTTAATTTATTTCTTTATATACTTTGGCCATATTATATTTTGTCACATGTTCATCACACAGAAGTGAAAATAAATGTTTTTATCAACTTTTGTAGTCTTTTCACTGGAGATGGACATTGCATACTTTTCTGACAGCATCTGCTATTTTTCATTCATTTCAGAGCAGAGTGTAATTTGTCATACAACGCAGCTTCTTACAAATCACCAGCTTCATACTTTAGAAGTGTCATTGTTAAATTCACCCTGAAGATAGGGACAAGGAGACTCAAAAATTTGCAGGGAAAAATGTATCTCAGAGATGGTATTTACATCAAGGGATAGGACACAGAGGACCTTCTGTCTCCCAATCTGCTTTCAACTTGACAGACAAAATAGTTGATAAGAGGTTTCTTAAAACTCCTATTGCAACTTCAGTGGCACTAGTGGTAAGAGGTGAATGTAAAGCCAGGTCTGTGGAAAGAAATGCTTGTTTGAAGCTACCATGACTTTGGGAAAATTTACGTTTCAAGCTACAAATGTTCATGAAACACAAATCTCAAAATATTTTTTCCTACAATACACACATTGTGTCAGCCAGTGCAAATCAAAACATGAAAGAAAATAGCAAAACAAACAAACCCATATAACAGCTTTCCTACAAGTTTCATCATTTAGCAGGCATAAAATGAGGGAATGCAAAGAAAGAAGACTCAGAAAATCAATTTCCTTTTAAAAGTCTGGTATTTTTAAAATATTCACAGACCAATTAAGCATTTTAAATGCATATGTTATTGTATGCGACTCAGCTGATCTATAATTTTGCATTAACTGACACAATTCAGTAAATGTTATTGGTTTCATTGCTCTTGCCAAAACATATCAAAAGTTCTAAATAAATCTCTCTGAATACATTACCTGTCATGGGTAATTTCTTACCACAAGAAATATCTAGAGTTCAAAGAGTTAATAAAAATAGGGATTCTAGTGATCTAAATCTATTTGCAGTAATTTCTGTCTAGTTGTCCTTGACATTTCACAAGCTGGTAACCTCCTCTGCTCCCCTTTCATTCACACTTCTAATAAGACAGGTTAGCTTTCTATCATTTAATAGTCATCTACCTTTCAAAGCGCCCAAGAAGCTTGGCTCTTCTCACATGAAGAATGATGCAGTAAAGGTATTGAAGGGTGTATAAAAAAAGTAAAATGAATATTATAACAGACATTTCTTGTCTGTAAATGTGATCTCTTGTTTATTTTAATAGCTATACTAAAACCCCAAGGTATAGTTAACAGTATTATATGCCTTGTGTCTTCATATAAGAAAACATCCCCCAAATGCATTTTCTAATTTACAAGCCTGTGACAAATCCAAACTGCTGAGAAATTAAACTTTAAAAATATGTCTTCAGGTGATAGAGGACTGCTATTAACACTATTATAATTGTACACCACTCACATCAAATCTGACATTTCTGTTTAATATGTTTTGCTAAGGGTATACCATTTTATGGCCTCCCAATGAAATCAAATTCAACCCAGACGTTTTCACTTTTCTAGTATAATTCACTTCAAGGTATTAAAGCTTCCACTTCTTTTTCTTTCTTTCTTTTCCTCCCAAAAGGTTGATCCCCTGGCATCCATTAATTCCACAAGAGTCTAGTACTGGGTCAATGAGTCAGTCATGAGTTCCTCCATTTCACACTAAGGCACTTTACTGACATTTTGTCAGAGCTACCTTTCTAACTTCTAAACAGACTATTCAAAAAGTAATATAACAAGTTTGAGAGGTATTAGGAAAGATTAGTGTCTGAACAAGAGGTTCTGGGGAAGTCAATGTTACCAAAAACTGGAGGGGGGAGAAAGAGGGGGTGGAAAGGAAAAAATGTGCAAGCTGACTGGCCAAGTTATGGTCATTTCCGGGTGACTTGCTTCCCCAAAGGTCACCCCGCGAACGTTCATTCTTCCTCCAGCTTGTACTGATTATCTCCAGAGAGGGTCGATGTTGATAAAGTGAGACACAATAAAATAAACTGTGTTATCCAGGTTCTCCCTTGTGTGTTACCACTCTAACACAGCACATACTGTATTAATTCTGTTTCATCCACTGTAGGTGAACGAGATTCTTGAAAATGAACTAAAACAACCTGAGTGTAAGGAACAAAATGGTCTAAGTATATCTTTAATCCTTCTTTGAGCAATAGTCATACACTACAGTTTTCAAAGGTGGTCTACCTTTTGCCACAATTCAAGATGCCAGAATTACAGCTTGTTTTTCAGGCTGATCAAACTACTGCCACAGCCCTATTTTCATTAGCTCAGTGTGAAATAATTCATTTCCAGAAGAGACTACACATATTCAAAGGGGAGAGGGAAGAAGGGAAAGGGAGAAACACAGTGTGAATGCCAGGGAGGACACAAGCAAGGGAGGAAAGGAGCAGGACCCACACAAATGTAGCTTCCTAAACAGATATACATTCTTTTGCAAATTTCAGGTATTTGGTTTTTAAATTTTAATGCAGAATTCTGTGAAAGTCGTTTGGATATATTTTTTTAAACAACATTGGGACTGTAAAAGAACAGTTCTGGAAAGTGTCTGCAATACTTAAAAATCTCAGTTCATTAGTTAAAATTGACCTACTTCAGCACTTACTTAAGCATTTGAAAACAAAGTATCTCACAGTCCTCTTTCTTAAACAGTAACTGATGTAAAAAACCCACCCGATTTTACTTTCCTAAGACAAATATGTTTGTTTTTTTTTTTAATTAGACCTTGCTAATAAAGAATGAAGGCAATTCATATAATTATTTAATAGAGTACTTGAAAGCAAAAATTGTGGCCAACTTACAACACACAGCAATGAAGAATGTCAGATTAATCCATTACACACACTGTTTTAAAATTATTTCATAACCTGTGCCACAATAATTAATGAGATCAGTAAGAACAGAGATAAATGTACTTAAAGCAGCTCAGATGAATTTCAAATTTATGATAAGGAATACATGAATAATGAATGCTTGCTAGTCTTAACAGTTTTCAAAGTTTGCTACTTTGATGGATAGGCTGTATTCCATGCACTAAATATTTACTATAAAGAACTCAAAAAATCTTTAGGATGGGAAAACAATTTACAGCATGCATATCACATGGAAATCCACACTGCCAAGCCCATCCCCCCATTTATAGCTACATGTGGAGCCAGAAGCTACACAAGTATGCAGAAAACTTTAACAGAGAGCATGCCTTCAGATTTTGTACTCACACACAACCTCTACACATCTTCACTTTTGCACACTCTACATTCTCACAGGATTGCTGGATAAATACTAGAAGTTGCCAGACAGTTGACCAAAAGTTTCTGAATAATTCACACTCTCAGAGCTAAAGCTTTTCTGTTGTGCAAGGCAGTAGATGCTGCTCTTAAGACAGTGACAAAAAAGGATAGAAATTGTGAGGGGCTTTCTTGGTGGTTCCCCAAACCTCATTGCTTTTCAAGTCCTTGAAAACTTTATTAAAATATTTGAAAAGCCTGTAAGGCATTCCAAGCAGTAGCACAACTAGTCTGAAAAAAATGAGGTATTTTTAGTATTATAATAGTTCACTTCCCTATCATTTTGCAGAATGAACTTCAAAGCCTCAGGGAAAAGTTGGCCCTGATGTCATGGCATTGAGAAATGTAGTTCATTAAGATCTTAAGCAACAAACAACAGCAACAATTAGCTGCTATACTCATTCTTGATTGATCACTAAGAAACACAGACTCTGCAAATGATAGGCCTTGCCAGTACTTTGCCAGTCTACTTAAAAAAAAAAAAAAAAAATTAGAACTAAGGAGTAGCAAACACATTTTCTGTTCTTATGGCTAACTCCAGTTTAGGTATATATTATACTAGATGGTTTCCAGTAAAGAAAGCACTAGCCATTTGCTTTATCAAGAAAGAATTCATACAAAAACTGGGCAAAGAAAAGGAAAAAACCCAGTAACATTTGTTCTCTGAAAATATAATAGCTCTGAAAGAATGACTAATCAGACTGTTTCAGGTGGAAATTAGATGTCATGAGATATTCCAGTTATTATAATCTAAGGATAAACCTTTGGTTTTATGACAGGGTTTCTGCCATCCTGTTGATCTTAAAGTTTCCTTGTTAAACTGAAGACAAGACAGCAATGCATTGACATATTTTGCTTATGCTATTGAAGTGTACCTCAGTAGATTTATTCCAGTAGTGTCTTTGTACTAATATACAATAAATTATTTTGGTGATGCAATATATTGAATGCTGGTATTAAATCTCCCCTAATTTCTATGGATTTTTTTTTTGTTGTTAGGCAATTTGTGAATGCTTTCTATTTGCTTTAGCATCACTTAAAGATTCAGCTCATTTTTGAATCTGCTTTTATCCATCTATTTTCATCTTAAACTGACTCAATTCATAATAAATCAATTCAAAGTTATTTTCTAAACCCACCTTCCCTGTAACTTCATTAATTAACAAAACCCTGTTTTAAACAGTATCTTTAATCCCTAATGCATCCCTGAACAGACAGGTCAGGGATTATCTGGAGAAAACATTTATTGGCTAACATACCTCATGTGTTATTCCCATATTAGATTTTCTGTAATGACTTAGCTCCAAGTAGCATTTCTCTTTCTAATGGCATAACAGAAATATATATATATATATGTGTGTGTATGTGTGTGTGTGTGTGTGTGTATAAAAATCTGATTCGGGGGCTCTATAGTAGACTGCCAAATGTATTCTGGAACACACTGTTTTACAATCTTTCCCCTAGAGCAATTCTGACCCTTAATTGTTACTATTTTACCTGCTATCCCCAACTCCCTGTTTGACATTCAATGGCATGAAAGAACATAGCTACTTCACTTCTTCACCTTTCGCCTCCCTTTTCTGAGGGTATCCAGGTTTGAGTATCTTTATAATACTGGTTTTATTTTGATAAGTTGAGTTTTTTAAATACAAACACATTTTGAAATGCAGCTGTTATCCATCCTTAATTCTTTCATCCTTGCAATAGCTGGCAGCAGCAGTTTAAATTATCCTACTTGGTTCACAAGACTCCTGGTATTTTCATACAAACATTTCAGTTAATTGTTCTACTGATAACTCATTTGGTTGCTAGTTTAGGAACAATCCTTTCACTAATTATATACCCTACTTGAATACCATCCCTCCGTCTGTCCACAGATATTCCTTTATCTTTTGCAATGCCTTGATGTATTTAACTGCCCTCCTCCTGTGTACTAAAGCCAGACAAGAAGATTACAGTCACTTCCAACTGTCTTCCCTTATTTCTCAGTTTAAGGCTCTTATCCTTTGTTTGAGCCCCACTCCTAGGAAGTCACTTTCCCAGATATTCTAGTGGAATTCCAGGAAAACGAGATTTCATAGAAAAGTAAAAATCAAATTCTCAGCACTTTGAGGATATATTAAATATAGTAGATATTACCTCAAATTTGGAAATTCCCTTTGTTTTTCTTATAAGGGTAACAGTGATGGTACTTAAAATACTATTGACCATAGGATGATCATACAATTTGCAATTAGTTATTCTAACTAGTAAACGAATAACAACAGCATGGTTTGTCCACATACTCTTCTGAGACTGTTGGAATATTTATGCAAACAGGAGCTCTGGAATAAAAATAAATCAACAAATTTACTTCTTTTTTTTTTTTTTTTGCCAAGACAAGCAAAAAAATATGATGGCAATATGACCTCAAATTTATCATTTCCTAGTATGAGTGATAGTATACAAATAGAAGAGAAACATATCCATTGCAAAAAATGTTTTTTTAAAAAAAGAGCAATTTTAGGTATAGTGCAGCCTTTACCTACTTTATTACTAGAAAATGAGAATCAAGAAGGGACCATATTATTCAAAGAATTACTATATTTTTGTTTCTTTCTGATAAGGTCCCATGTATATGAACAATAACCCTTTGTATTTAACAAGGTAAATACAAAGGTAAGGAATAACAACAGTAAAATCACCCTGTTCTCTGGCTGTTTCTGTATATCGTGTAGAAGTTGTTTTAATCTAATGTGTATTGTTGCATAATATCCCCAGGCACATTCAAGTAAAAGCTAAAGCTGTACAGAAAAGCCAACATTTTAAATGGGTCTTGTCATTAATGCTTTATTAATTGCCCCAGGCAATGCAAACCCAGAGCTAGGCAAGCTATAACAATATGACACTTTAAGGTCAAATCCAATTCCTGCTGTGTTTTATGGAGTGGGCCAAATATTGAGTTAACAGCAGGAAAGAACAATTTATTGAGCTTTTCTCCATCTCCTGATTATCTGATCTAAATTAGATCAGTTAGGTTGTTTTGCTCCAAAAACAAAACACCTTTTGTCCGCTCAACTTCAAAGAATCTTTGTTTGTGTTAGAACAATAAACTTTAGTAACATCTATTTATTTACACTATACCTTGTGTACTGAATATAAAGAAATTAAATATATATAAATATAAAACATAATACAGAACCTTCTTTATCTTTACACAAATGAAAATACCATAATGAAATTGCATGCTTATCCATTTATTTAACATATATGTTACCTTCACATCTGAGGTATCTCTTTGGCTGTTCCTCCAGGACCTGGCCACTGAAGAGAAGGTTCGATCTGGGTGGTCAAACTTGCCGTCATTTGCATTTAGAAAGAATGTTGTAAAGGGCTCCTGTAGTTAATGAAATTAAGACAGATTAAGAAAACAGTACAAGGACTCATGGAGCAGGTTTCTGTCAAAATCCAAATGCCTCTTTCAGATCAAAATATTTCATAAAGGCAGAATTAAAGAAAAACATGGCACCTCATAGTTATACGTATGCACAGGTTTCTGCACTGAATATCTGAGTATATTTATTGGCACTAACACATTTTGCACAAACAAATCTTGAGTTCTATACCATAAGACTAATTACCCATCAGTGGCAGACATATGTAGCTTAGTTCCAGTTCAAAATGACTGCCTCCTTCACTGCAGCCACCATAAACACATTCTGTGCTATTTATATAACTAAGCTTTGTTTACTCCTTGCATTTTGGTATGTCAAAATCTTTTTTAAAATCCTATGTCTTAATCTTTCTTGTGTTTTCGTTTAATTGAAAAGAGCTCAGTAGGTTCCATTTTGCCTCAGGGTGAGAAGAATGGCTCTATGGTCATTATGAGGCAGACTATGGTTCCAGAATATGCAGTTTTATCATTACTTTGGGGCAGAAGTAAAGAGATTCAATATTCAGAGTCTTTACTTTTGCTAATTCTATCTGAAACCATACTCCCAATTCTTACTAAATGGAAACAGCTACCAACTTTTGGGGAGGAAGAGCTCAGGTATTGGACAGTCTGGATAACCCATTTTGATGTCGCTACATTCCACTGCAGAGAAGGGGTTAACAGTGGACCAAACCCTTAATTTGACAGTAGAACCTGAATACTGAGATCATTGCCAGGAACTTGGATTTCCACCATTACTCCATTAGCTCTCTTTCTCAACTAATAATTGGCAGCATGTCTACAGGGATGGAAGTTGCTTCTTCCTCTTTGCCAAAGTCTCATGGGGAATGTTTCAAAGAGGGTCCCTTTAATCAGATTCATACTCAAACTTATTTTGTTTCACAGCCTGATCATTTGGAAATTTTGTTAATGATCACCAGATCAGAATTGTTATTACTATATTGTTCATCTATTATTTGAATTTTGTTCTAAACATTCTCTGTTTCCATCTATGAAATTTTTGAACAAGTCAAGGAACTCCTCCATTAATAAAGAATTTTTGAAGGAATTATGCCACATTATACACATTGTGTGTAAATTGTCCCAGATGAAAAAGGTATGAAGTAATTCATGTTTACATAGTCCTTACGAGTAATTAAAATATACATAAGGAAAGCATGGATGCAAAAATAGTGAAAATATCCAAAAAAAGAGGAAAATAGAAAATGGAATTCAAACTTCCAGAGACTATTATTTCTCTATCTTTATTCCACATGTCTTCTCAATAAATTCTTTCTATCATGCACAATAGTCAACACAGGCTGCTTTCTTTCAAAGAAGAAGAAACTCAAACCTATTTTTTCCCCTTAAAACATTGGAAATTTGTTTTTAAAAGACATATTCAAAAGAATAGTATCTCAAATATACTTTCATCCGTGCATTTATTCCAATCAGAGAGTCCTGGTATGTGTTAGATAAATAATAAAATAATTGAATTAAATACAAAATCATCACAATATAATTTCTTGTTGGAGGACCTTAAATCCCATTGCACAATCGCTTTATTTGCACTCCTGAATATTGAAAGGCTGTGTAGTGAGGAAGAGATTTACAATTTAAATAGAATATTAAAATTTAACAGTAGCTCAACTTGGTGAGTAGTATAAACTACCACAATGAACTAAAATATTGAAACAAAATAAGTTTTTATCTATCCAGATTTTCCAGGGCTCCGTATAGTGAACATAATGTAAAATATAAATGAAAATGTGTAGAGATTCAGCCCTAAAACTACAAAATGGAAAACAATATACACAGAAATTGGATTATATTAATTTATCCTAAAATTCTATTAATATTATAATTTTATTTAATTTAAATTTTTAATATTAGAATTGCTTTGCTTTTAAATTGATTCCTCCTCCCAATTACCTGTATATATTTGCAATAACAATTATGCTATGTTTTGTAGCTTGCCCCAACTGAAAAACATTATATATTCTTGATCTGAGCACAAATAATTGTCTTCTAACAACTCCTACCCATCACTTTTTTCTTTATAAGATATATGTAATTTTTGTGAATATTATTGTTGAGCAGACTGTGGATCATTGCAGAGATTCTGAAATCAGAAGCAGTTGATGGATTTAAAAAAAGCAGAAACCAGAAAAATGATGTAATTACAATAAATTATGTAAAAATATTAATCCAAACTTCCATGACAACATTATTTTAAGCATCTGAGACAAATATACAAAAGCAATACAATTCATAATCAAGGATTAAACTTTTAGTAGCTGAGCACTACAGGGTGCCCTATTATGCTATCCTGCCATGCCCTGTTGTGCCTATCTTTTTGGATTTTTAATCCTTAGAAGAAATTCAGAGCTTTCACTTGCTTTATCTCAGACCTCTAACATAATTTTAAGGTAATTTTTATTCTCTGGGAATTCAAGTGCTTATATTATATAAATATAATTCATATCTGTATTCAATATACTCATTTAAATACTGTTATTCTACGATACCGATTACTGTCATTTCATGTAAAGGTTTTGTTGCTGTGAAAGCTATAAAGCAGCACAATGTTTTCATTATAACGCCATCTCACTCATTCCTAATATTCTGAATAAAATTCACGCCTTGTTCACTGCCAACGAGAAGAGAAATTCGTGGGGTACTTGATTACATTGAACACAAGCTTGAGCTGTGAGAACAACAAATTTTTCCATTTAATAGCACCTCTCTCTCTCTCCCTTCCCTTTTAGCAGTACCCAGACTAATTTGAATCATTTATGGTGGGAGAAAAGGAGGGAGTAGGAAAGGATATAATCATTCTAAGACATCCTATGTCAAACAAAAATGCCTTTGCAGCCATTTATAAGAGGACAGAGAGTGTGTAGGGGTTTTTCAGTGACATAACACCTTTTGCCTGGTATATCTGTGATTGTCCTGCTCAAATCTAACAAAAAGAAGACCCAAATTCACTTCTGTTTACCAGATGACACCCAGTCCTCCTCACCTTTGAATATCACTAAAAATTAGTTTTAACTCACTCCCATCTAACTCATAATAAATCCAGAATTTCCTTCCACCTTGTACAAATATGCAGTCATTGCAACAGAAACCGGAAGACAATTACTCTCTCCAAATATCTTGACTACCACGTTAGAGAATCATGCTCTCAAATACTGATCTCTGTTTCCATGAAGATGCAACTGATTTACACAAATATAACTTCTTCAACAGCAATTATTGAGAGCATCCAATTGTACCACAACTCTACCCTATTTCTCCTAAAAATCTGAAACCAATGCTAATATTCACATTCTACGTGATTCAAGTCAGAATTCATTCTTCTATTTTTCTTTTTCCTTCTGTTTACTTTTCAGGTCGTCACTGGACTATATGGAATTCTGAAGTAGCATTCTTGGTTTAAACTATTCTGTCTTCTGCAACTTAAATATTCACTTCTCCAGATGAAATGCACATGAAGAAAATGAGCCTTCAGGTGGTAAGGTCCCCTAGCCATAAACTATGAATATTCAATTTCATTTACACAAAAATGGAATTATATCAATAGAATATATATTAATGATGAAGCAAAGGCAGAGATATCAAAATTAACTACACAGGACAGAACTGAGTCTAAGGCATACAGTGTCTTTAAAAAACTGGCCTGATGCATGTATTGGGTTTGTGTGACAAAGTTTTGGCAGTGGGGGAGGCTACAGGGGGGGCTTCTGTGAGAAGCTTTCACCATGTCCCATAGTGCCAAAGCCAGCTGGCTCCAAGACGGACCTGCCGCTGACCAAGGCTGAGCCTGTCAGTTTTAGCAAAGTGCCTTTATGATAACAGACTTAAGAAAGGTCAGGGGAAAACTGAAGAAGAACACTAGAGAGAGGAATGTGAGAGGAACAGCTCTGCAGACAACAGAGTCAGTGCAGGAGGAGGGCCAGGAGGTGCTCCAGGCTCTGGAGTGAAGATTCCACTCCAGCCCATGGTGTAGACCATGGTGAGGCAGCTGCACCTGTACAGCCCATGGAAGTCCAGATGGGAGCGAAGATTCAGCTGCAGTCCCTGGAGGAATCCATGCCAGAGCAGGTGGATGCCTGAAGGAGGCCATGACCCTCTGGGAAGCCTGTGACGGAGTAGGCTCCTGGCAAGGACCTGTACTTCCATGGAGAGTGGAGCCCATGTGGGAGCAGGTTTGTTGGCAGGACTTGTGACCCCACAGGGGACCCACTGTTGCAGTCTGTTCCTGAGGGACTGCACCCTGTGGGAGGGACCCACGCTGGAGCAGCTCATGAAGAACTGCAGTCCATGGGAAGGACTCACTTTGGATGAGTTCATGGAGGACTGTCTCCCAGGAGCAGGGGAAGAGTGTGGAGTCCTCATCCCGAGGAGAAAGGACTGGCAGAGACAACGTATAAAGAACTGAGCACAGCTCCCATTTCCCATTCCCCTGTGTGGGTGGGGAGAGGAGGGAGAGAATTTGGGAGTTAAGCCCAGAGAAGAAAGAAGGAGGTGGGAGGAGGGCGGTTTTATATTCTCATTAGTCTGCTCTCAGTTAATTGGTTCAAACTAATTTCCCCAAGCTGAGTCTGTTTTGCCCATGATGGAAATTGGTGAGGGATCTCCCTGCCCTTATCTCAACCCATAAGTCTTTCCTTATTTTCTCTCTCTCCTGCCCAGCTGAAGAGCAGAGTAGTAGAGCAGTTTTGGTGGGTACCTGACATCCAGGCAGAACCAACCCACCACAATACATCAGATATGGGAAACCATCTGAGACAAATATAAGGCAGTAGGGAACAGATTATCACAGAATTGACTCAGAAATATATTAAAAGCAATGTTTTCAAGACATCTGACAGAAACCAGATTGCATCTGTCAAAGCTGAAAAGCAAGATTTAAAATAATTTTAAGGTTTTGTGGCAATTACACAATTCTCTATAAATACACTTCAGAGTGGTTGAAACTTCCCTACCTACTGCAAATACCATTTCCTCCAATACTAAGGTCTAGGCAGGCAGTTTCTCCCCTTGGATCTCCATTACTACATACTGTTCTGTTCTGCTTCTATCTAGACTCTAATTTTCAATTTACTTTTTGTCATAGCTTTTTCATTTGTTTCCTTGCTTTTTTCTCTTTCTTCTCCTTTTCCTTTTCTCTTTTTCTTTGGTTTACACAGTCTTCTCCCATGGTTTTAGTTTGTACTCCTGTCCTTCACTCTCAGTTTGTTGTCACTTTCTACCAAAAGCTCTACTGTAACACATCTTTTCCCATCACTTTTCTCCAGTCTCTCAAAATACTGAAAGCATTTTTCTGTCTGAATCTCTTCGTCTCTTAATGTCGCCTTCCTCTTTCTGGACTAGACTGTAATTTACCTTTTCTTACAGAGTCTTTTTCACAAACTCATATCAAAGCTCTAGCTCAAGAAATTCACAAGCAAGAAATACTAGTTTAACTTACAGAAATCTGACCTAGCCTTATCTATCAATTTCACTGGCACAATCTTGTCCCTTAGGATATTTCATCCTTTATTTTGTAACAAAAATATCTCTCTGTGGATCATTATGACTTTATAGTCTTCATTGCCATAATCTTTTCCTCTATACACACTTTTTTTCAAATATCTATTTAGAGTTTCCATTTGCAGCCTCATCCAGTCATATCATATTATTATCTTTTTTTTCATTTTCTCAAGTTCAAACTCCCTGGATCTGTCTTCTTTCATTTCAGTTGTCTATTTCCATTAGAGATTACTTCTTTTTGCTGGTCAATCATATCTAAAAAAACTTTAAAATACCTATGTGGGAGTGTCCCTGAATTTAAGTTATCTGTTGTTTTCACCTTTTCATCGGCAACCTCTTCTCTGGAAATCACTGGTTTCCTCTTCTGCTTTCTGTTCTCACATATATTGTTTGCTCTAACAAATGTAATTTGTCAGATCTTTATTGCAAGGCCATCAAGACAAAGACCTTGTTCTCTTGCTCTTTCAGGTGAGAACACGAAGAGAGCAAGAACATCTACAGTATTACATAAACAACAGTAGTAAAAATGACACTGCATTAGCCTAATGTAGGAAATAAATACTCCTTGGTGTGTTGTACATTCAGCCTGTAAGCAGACTTCCAGCTCAGAATTTGCCAACTAGCAAGAGGGGATCTTTTGCTGTATAGCACCCAAAATTAATAGATAAACATGCAAATAAAACTACTGTTTTTAATCTGCTTTAAGGCAACAAAGAAGCACATGTACCATAAAATGTATTCAGTAGATGAATAATTTAGCAACATTTAAAAAGAATACAGTGGTCACTCAACACAGGACTGTAATCAACACTTAGTTTCCCATGGTTTAAGAAGTATATCTTGAACTCACCCACACATGAATTCTTCCCTTCTGAGCAGAAAGAAAGAGAACATGTCTAAGGGAAGCTGAGTGAAAACTCAATTATCAAGCTTTGTGTGGTTCTGTTTTACTTTGTTGTATGCAAAACATACTTAGAATACACCTCATGCAACAGATTTTTATTGTCAGGGTGTACTTTAACTTAAGTAATTACACAGTGACTCAATTTTTCATTAATTCAGGTTTCTCTGTGAAACCTTCAGTATCTCATCAACAGTATCTCATCTTTATTCTGTAAATCATTGTAATAATACATAACCTGAATTCAGATTCATTATATCTTTGAAGTTTGGTCCCCTTCCCTAGATCTGATTTTGGCAATAGGATTTAAGTATTAGGTTTCCAGAACTGACAGAACAGTTTGAAGTTAGAATGCACATTTTTACATTTCTGAAAACTGTAGAGATATTAATTAATTTAGAAGCATATTTCATTTGCATAAAATATTACTCTATGCTCCTTTAATATAAAACTGGTTATATAATTCCCTCTCAATCTGACAGTTTAATGTCCTTACAAAAGCCTTTTTTTTAATGTGGCATGGATCTGTCCCTAGCTGAAAATAATAAATGCTTATGAGCAGTATCAGATTTCTTTATTGTGTAGAGATATTTTTGGGGGGGTGGATTTAGTTTTAGATGCATTTTTCTCATCATATATGTCTTTATACCACCACAATTTTATGTCTAAATTTATTTTGGATTGTTTTGGTAGGAAGGACCCCCAGATGACTACAAGTGAGTATATAAAATGTGTCTAGGGAATTTCTGAGATTTTAAGGTAGGGAAGAACAATTACATTTTAATAGAAAGGTGCTTTCATAAAGAAAAAACAAAACAGTGGTAAGTGACAGAAGAGATGCTGTAGATAAAGATACTAATGAAAACCAGGATCCAGAAATACTTACAATACGAACAAGCCAAGCCAAGGTAGAAGTAGATGTAGAGTAGTGGGTGTTGTAATGATAAGGTGGAGTCTGATCATCTTCCCATGTCTCATACCGTTCTGCATAGAAGACAGCTCTCTTTGGGTTCAAAGCACCAATAGGCTGTAAAGTGATAAGAGGTCAAATATATTATCAGCTGAAGGGCACCATGTCTGATATGGCATAAGTTAATTCAGCATTAAAATTCACAACACAGGAGAGTCTGCAAGCAAACACATTCCATGCTGTAGTAACCCCTGCGAATGCTGTAAGTTTAGAATTTGTTTTCAAAGGCTTTGTGTACTAGAAGTCTTATGAGTTTCCTTATTTTAATTGACAAATATAAGTGATCCACATCTGCAAACTTTCAAGACCTTCTTGAAGTATAAGTTGTTTCCCAATTAGTTCAGTAACATTGTTCTGGAAATAGACTTCTAAAACTGCATTTAAAATGCATTGAGGCCAAACTAATATTTCTGTTGCTGTCATTCACCATAATCACACAGCTAATGAAAACTGACTTTTGCTCACACAGGATACTTTGTAATGCACAGTTCATGATGAAAAGATTTCACGCGGAACTGCTGATGGTGTCTGGTGATCCTAAGCAGAAATACTTAAAAACCATGCATAGTGCTCAGGACTGGGTGTACTTTCTGACTGAACAAAGCCACGTTTTACTGAACAAAGCAAACCAGCTTGGTACTTGAAAACAATAGAATGTGGGAATTATTCACAAGTTCAAAGTCCATTCTGAGCAAACTTAAAGGGCAATCTATACAAATTAGGTGAAAAACAAAAGAGATGTAAGGCAGTAGTAGGAATTATTGGTTTTGATATTGCTACTTGGGGAATACAAGCTTTTAATGATTTTTTAGCCCACTTTATCTCAGAAGTTTTTGCAAAATGTATTTGTTATTGTGGGATGCAAAAGTTACTTGGATAAAGAAAATACAGATTTCAGCTTGTATAATAAAATTAACCAAACACACAGCGTTTAATACTGAGAGGAGAGCACACTTCCACACCAAATAATTGTATAAATTTATTGTAGTTTTAAATTATTACTTGATTTATATTAATCAAGTTTAATTAGAATTGATATTATTAAGGGTATTACAACTTGAAAAAAAATTAAGGCAAGGACTTTGACCCTTTTCAAAATGCTAACACTACTTTTGCATTTTATATCACTGCAAAATTTTTCTACTGAATTAAAATCAAAAGTAATTTGGAAAGGAAATGCCAGTATGACGTCAAATCACTGTGTTTCACTACACTAGATATGCAATTAAACATTTTTAAATCTACAAGTATTTTATTTTTTCAGCACTGCTATGTTTTTGAGATGGCTGCTTAAAAGGCTGACATAGAACATGTTTTCTGATTTAGTTTGTTTTTAAATAGCAGTCTTAGGTGAAAACCTACATTTTAAAACACTATGATTTCAGTATTTTTCCCATTAAGCACTCTGGATGCTTAATACTTTGCTGTGTCATGGAGATGTTAATAGTTTTCTCATATGTGTAAAATGATTGAGTAATCCCAAAGGATGGGTGTTATCTGGTGCAGACTGCACTGAAAGACCTCACAAAAGCATTCTTGAAAGAGAAGTATGAGCCATTCCCTAACACTTTCCAGGCTCTTTTCCCAAGTAGTGGAAATAGGAAAAAATAAATATTTGCATTTTTTGTTGTACTTGGTTTCGTTACACATCCTGCCAGCATCAGGAAACACACTTGGCAGTACTATAGCCTTTAAGTTATCATTATATAAAAATTGTTGTTCAACAGCTTCCTTGAAAGAGACATTCTTTTCCTATTAGACTGACAAACTGTGCAGATATATGTGCACTTTGCTAAATTCTATCAGGCTGTGGGTTGCTTTGGGGACTGGATGGAACCTGCTGACACCATCCTCATTAAGGTACTGTGCATCTACTTCTCTGGCAGAAAAAATTCCAGTCCCAACTGCACATTTCAAGACCTAAAGCACTAATTCACACTGTAGTCTCTTAAAAGGAAATGTTCACCCCCTCTGAGAAGGGAACACAAAATAGAAGACAAATTGGAGAGACTGTATTTGGTAATGGAGAAACACCCTGAGAATATCTCTTCCTTCCACTTTGAAGATGCATCTTATCCTATGCTGCAGTGAATTCTGAAACTATGGAAGACAGAGACATCATCTGTCACAATATTATTGTACATATATGTTTGAAGGCGCAGTGGAGAATGAATATGATGATTAATGCAAGACTGAAAATACAGAAAGCTCCTGGCCTTTCAAAATGCAGTTGATGCTGATTAGAAGTCTTTCATCAAATAAGTGATGTGTTTTCATTATTCACTGAAAATTTTACAGTAACAAGGCCTGTGAGGTATAAATGATGCTCAAAATAATTACAAGGTGTTTTATTTTATAGACTAGCAAAATTTTAATGATGGTTTAATCGATAACTTTAAATAACATTTTTTATATAATATATATAGATGTATTTAATAAAAAGGTTATTTCTCTCAAGAATTTGACAATAATTTTTAAAGTCACATAAAATACTAATGCAAACACACCATAATATTTTCTAGGTTGTTCAATGAGAAGTTTTATTTCAATTTAAAAGATAAAAATACAAGAATGTAAGATCATGCATTCCCATTTTCATGTAAAAATGCCAGTACAAGTAGCTAAAATAATCTACCTTCAGAACATTTATGATTAATTGTATTATATAATAAACCTGAAAACCTGTATTCTGGATTAACTTCATCCTCCTCAATATTCTTTTCAGAGTCATTATCTACTTTTTTTCTTTCAATTACTTTAGGAGTCATTTGAAGAAAAATCCTGAAATGCACGAAACATCTGCTGAATAAAATGGAGTCTTGAAGTGAAATACTAATGAGGTTCACTTCTGTTCTTGCATGACACTGCAATTTTCATGGGAAAATCTCTGTGAAGAATCTTTATTGGGGTCCTTTCCCCAGAGTGGGTGGGTGGGAGGGAGGAAGGAAAGAAGGAAAAGAAGGAGAAAAAGGAAAAGAAGGAAGAGAAGCGAGGTAGAGCTTGTCTTCAGCTAGAAAGTCTCACCTCAACTTCTCAGGAGAGATCCTGGACTGGATGAACTAGTGACCTGGCTGACAGCCTGGGACTGGGGAGATGTGGGTTAATTTCTCTCACTCCACAAGCATTTATAGTGCCCACGAGGAGATTGCTTAGCTGTGTCTATAGCCTGCAAGGAAGGTGAGCTGGAAGTCCCTGAGCTGCTCTAGAGGGGGCAGCCTGCAAGCACAGCCCCATTTCTGCGGAGGTGACAGCTGGGGTCCCAGAAGTGTCACAACTGTCTCGATGCAGCACTGCATGGGGAGGAGAGTGGGAGCTGACCATGCTTACACAACTCTGCAGCTTCTACTTCAGCCTTACATAAGTTACTGCTCAAATCTCTCTCTTCTTCTTTTTTTTTTTTTTTTTCGGTTGTGCAATTTGAAAACTTGTTGATTAACCCCAAATAGAATAGCGTTTGTATAGCAAAAGATCAGGCACTTTCTGAAAGAAAAATGAAATCCATAAATAAAATAGCAGGGAGTAAATTCTGCAAGGTTTGCCCCTGGCTTCTTTAGTGTTATTTTAATATCCATGTGGGAAAATACTGTTACCCAAGGTAATGGTAAAAGTATATCCTTGAGTGAAGACACAGATTTTCTGTAAAGACCTTAAATCTCAGTTGTACAAACTAGCAATTAACCCAGTTTTACTCTGATGAGGCACAGGTCCTACCAGATGACAAGTTCTACAGTAATGGTAGTCTCTCACATTTCTTGGGAAATGTATAGGATATTTGGAGTTTTGGTCACTTTTCATAGCTTTACTATGCCTTTCACAGCCTAGAAAGTGACTCGGTTTTAATCTAATATCATGGCTATAAAATGCAGATAGATTTTATTTATGGATCAATCCCTGCAACTACACATAATGGAAGAAAATAATACTATTTCCATTTGACTGAGTTTCTGCTGGTGTGCACACTGATCAAAATGACTTGCACAAACAATACAAAGGCAAAGCTCAATCTATATACTATGTCTCAGTCCATATCTTAACCATAAGACAAATACAGAAACTGAATTTGAGTCAAATAAATTGTTCTGGACGTTATTGTAAAAGTTCTTTTCATAATGTTCTATAAAATACTTTTTCTAAACACACCATTTGTCTTTTTATTGCAAAAAGCCCTCTGTAAGGACTTATAATAAATAGAATTAACTTCCCACAAAATGGTTTTATAAGATATTCTTTACTCCAAACAAACAGAACAAGTAATGTATGAGAATGTGGCCTATTCAGCCACTTCACTTCTGATGTACTAAAATCTGCTGTTTCAGTTCATTTTATGTTTCTTTCTTCCATTTAAAAACAAAGTATTTACTTTAAAATTAAAAACATACTAATATTAACGTCTTTCTTTTTTTATCTGGCTAATCTCTTTAGATATCTGGCCTTTAAACAAGTCAATACACATTGTCAATACATGTAGTGTTTATATGCAATGGACATGTTTTGTTAGTTCATGTAATATTTACTTCTTTGCCAGCTATCTTCCTAGAACTATATTCTCTTATGAGAGCAGAACTGAATGTAGCATGTTATTTATCTAGCCACTGAAATATTCAGCTTATCTTGACTCTAATTCATGCAGCAGCTACCTTATCTGTTTTTTTGGTAATGTACTACACAAAATTGTAGCTAGGTAAAAAAGGAATATTGAACGCTGCTTTATTTGGCTTTGGCTGAAAACTGACTGAGCTTTTCCTGACTGCTTGCTTTTTTATTAAAAAACACCCACTGAACAACAACCTATAAATAGGATGTCTTAGGATGATACTTTAAACTTAAAAATAAATTTCAATTTCATCCAAATTTGTGAACAGATTTTCTTCAGCATCCTAATATGAAAACCAGATATCAAAAATATCAGAGTACTCACAGATTCATAGTACCAGAATTTCACTCAGTAAATGAACTTTTTATTTAAGGAAAACACATGTTTAATTGTGTGGCTTTAATTGTGTGTAGTTTTTCTTCTTATGGAAGAGCTGCATGCGATAAAGAGAGAAATTTAATTTTAGAGAAACTGATTTCATTTTTTCCAATGAAGGGCTCTTAACAAGCCCATAAGCTCCATTCCAAAGCATATACATTTTTGGAAGTATTAAGCGTGGTTGCTTTGAAATATTCACACTTGGATGTGTTCATTTGCATTATTACATTTAGAAGCCTTGGGGCTTTATCACTTCCTTTTCTTGAAATGGCACAGTAATAAGGAAAAGTGGTTATGCTTATCACCACCCATCAGTCAAACACCTTCTATATTAACAAAACATCATTTTTTCCACTCAATGAATGGGTGTGTGATGTTTCATACACATGTCAATATTAGTATTACTTTGCCTGGTGAAGAAATCATTTTATTTAACAGGATGTATGACTGGAAGTAAATGAGGAGAAATTCCCGTTTACACTTTAATGAGCAGGGACAATGCAGCATGTCAAAACCATGCATTCACTATAATTTAGGAGTAAAAGTCATACAATTTTATACAAACAAACCATACCACATTTTAAATGTCTTGAACCTCACAAAAATCAGTGTATAGTAAGGGCTGTGTACATGTTTCCTGGACTAATGTTTAATATCCTAGGTATTCTTCTAAAGGAGATCTCAACAAAGAAGAAAATAAGCAGATCACCTGACGGTTTGATACTGAAAAGATAATCTATGTATCTATGACAGCCTCTTTCATTAGATTTTGATCCTGTCAAACAATAAATATAACCTTTAACCTTGTATATGTAATGAATAAAACTTGAACCTACACTGTCTAATCTAATGAGAAGTCCAATATATCCCACAAACAGTGGGACATAGCACATTCCATGCCAATGAATCCTGGTTTTAAATCTAAAACTATTTGTAAAAGGGAAAAAAAAAAAAAAAAAGCTTTGATAAGAGAATTTCCAAACACCTAAAAGAAAAAAGGCAGAGGAATTTTCACACTAATATTTCAATATAATTGTTCTGAGAGAAAAAGTAACATCTGGATGTAAAAATACCACAGTAAGGAACTCTACATAAAACCAGAATAAAATGGAATGGAAGGAAAGGACAAGCTACATGTTCAAGATGGCTTTGCACAAATGTAAATATTTAAGTTTGGACTAAATGCAAAAGGCACATGTTTTACTCCATTACTGACATCGGAAGACAGACAAACACCTTTAATTTCATCTCCAAAAAACATACGAATTGCATTTGATATGTATGTTCACTTAGGAGCTGTGATATCACAAAGGTGGTGTATCATATATTATATGATATTATCATTATAAAAGGAGCCTAGAAGCCAAAGATTTAAAAATTTCAAAGGTAGTGTAGTTAATTATCAGAACTGACACTAGAGTTTTGTAAGAACTTTGAGCAAGAATACACAAAATATTTTTTAAAAGCTAGATTTAGCACCTACATTTAACTACAAAAACTATTTTAAACCAAGAAAACAAAGCATGGTAGGTAATTTCTCTTTTAATTTCATTCCTTTTGGGGCTTTTTTACCATATATAGAATAGTGTTAGAATTCTAAATAATTTCAGAAGATTGTTTGAGGACTATTAGTTGCTAAATATCAAGGACAGAGGCTTTGTGAAACTAAGAAGGGCAAAATTTGCAGGGAGACAGAAGGGCAGGAACTGACAAAGGAGATTTTATCCATCAAGTTTAGCTGGAGGTTCTGATCTGCCATCAAATCTGCAGGCACATGTCTCCATTGCAGAGTAAAATCTGACAGAAGGAAGTTGCTCCTCATCGAAAGGATACTGTGTGGGCCTGTCCCAGAGGTTTGGCTGAGGCTTGATAGCACAGCCTCGGTCGATAATGTTAAGAATAAATCCCTAACTCCTGCTTTTAAGCACCAGGCTACTCAGGATTCACCTCCATGACAAGGAAAAAAGGGACTCACAGATACAGGACAATATTGAAAATGAAAACAGAATTGACAAAGCAATACCTCAGAGACATCCAAATTTTTAAGATTTTTACTGATAATGCAAAAATTGAAACAGGACTCAAGTAACGCTTAACAGCCCAAGTAAGGTATTCCATACTAACCGGCCACTGCATTTTAAAATAAATCATTAACCTACTTTTCCTTTTAAAAACATGGTGAAATGAAATCTATCAAATATTATTAAAATAAACACTGCAAAAAATTGACAATTACAACCCTTTTATCCTGAGGTATTCCACAACACTTTAGAGATTTCACTGTGTTTTCTCATACATACATGGGATAAATGCAGCCCAGATATTGCCAGAAAGGAAAGATCATTTTCCTTGACTAGTTCTCTGTAGGCTTTTCAGTGGTCAAAACCCTAGCTGTTCCAGAAGAAACCACCGATAGCTTTGGTAAGTCTTCAAATTGGCAAGAAAAGGTGGACATTGCATGGATTCTTGAAGAAACATAAATAGCCATGGACTTGATTTTACATTTCCCTTTGAGGAGAGCACTAACAAAAATACAGTGATACTTAATAAGCTAAACAAGCGCTAATTCCATAATAAGTCTTTACTAACTCATGAGGAAAAGTTATCTATTCAGCTATCACACTACTTCCTGTAGCTATTACATACTTTAGTAGATTGCTGTAAAAATTTGGATTGAACCAAACTAAATACCTAGTGAAGGACTCATGAGACACTGTCTAATCTTGTTGCACTTCACCACATGCAGTGCTATTAATACTCATAGAAAGTGAGTTTGAGAGATTTTGAAAAGCGTAAGCACCTTAATGAAAGGTTTATCTCTCTGAACAACTCTAAACCAGCAATACTTTTATACATCTAGGGAACAAGCCAGTGTAAAATGATCACAGGTCTTTATTTAAGTCATGTCTGTGGATCTTTTATTGTTCTTGGCACAGATTACAATGGTGTTACAGAACTGAAAAACACATTTGTGAAACATACCTACAATACTGTGAAAGGTCAGAAGTTTTACATAACCTAACGGAAGTATCAAACAATTTATTTCCTTTTGAGGCATACTGTGAATGTAATGTAAATTCTGGGTTTATTTGCTTATTTGGTTTTTTATTTGTCTAAGAAAAAAAGGGAGATTAAGCTTAGGTGTCTCTATCTGCTATTATGATTTCAAGTCCTACTCAAATTATTTTGGAAGTCTTAAAAAAGCAGCCTTCCAGGAATGGTTACAATACATCTGGAGGTACTGCAAACACACTCTTTCCAGCAGAGATGAAACTGAAATATCCAGGGCAGGATGTCTCCACTGCTCCCCAGGATGTGTGCTTGCAGGGAGAGGAGGAAAGAAATCCAGACTTACAGCAGAAACCCCAGAAACACTCAGGACTGACCAGCAGCAGAAGGGAATGCAGGGGCTGCAGCACAGGACTGCAGAACAGGCCTTGGGGGTCATTTTCTCTTCTCCACCCTCACTCCTTAAGGCAGTGAGTGACAGCTTCCTGTGGTTTTGAGCCTCACTCAATTTGTACAAGCAACTTCCCCCTCTTGGCTGAGGAGCTGTGGTAAGGATTCAAGAAAGCTGTCACACTAGACAACAGAAACCTCACACTGGGGATGTTGCAGGACTACCCACCTTCCCTGGCAAGATAGTGCATACACTTTCTTAGTTGATAGCAACCAGGAATGATACTTCCCACAACTCAGTTTCGAGACTGTTTTTTTGTCTTTATTTTAGCTGGTTAGAAGTAGAGCCCCTCCATCTGTTTCTGCTATGCTTGGCCAGGACAGACCTTCTCTGCAGTCTGTTAACACAACCAGAGTACCAGAGCTGGGTATTGATGACAATATGGTGCTATAAGAGAAAAATATACTGGGAAATTTTTTTATTATAAAGAACTAACTGCCCAGATATGGTTGGAGGGAAAGAAAACCAACAAATAACAATAAGGACCAGATACTCCAGGATCTAAAATACAAAATACCGCTTTACTAACTATCAAATCAAAAGGAGGTGCTGAAACTATATTACTATTCTAGTCACTGCAAAATAAAGTGCAAGTTAAGTTTTTGTTTCCAAGGGATCAGCTTTTATAACCTAAGAGGGATAATTAGTGAGATCAAGTGGTCTGACACTCTCCTGTTCCTTCGGTCAGAAGGTATGGAGGATTCGCAGATTTGGAACCAGAAATGTCAGGGACATGGAAGTAGCATAATGCAGAGATTCGGTAGAAAATAATTATAAAATAGAAAAGTCTATTTCAGACTTTTATGAGTTTAAGATAAAGACCTTACTTAATCAGACTATAAATATTAAACAAAATCTCTTTCTAAAAGGGCTGTTTAACTGCTTTTAACAAAAATGAAGCATACCTTTGAAAGATCTCTGAAGTTTCCTGGAAGGGTCAGATCTAACTCCTCAGACTCATAGTTTGTTAAAACCCATGGAAATACAGGGTATTGGTTCAGATCATTGTACGTTCGTCCTATTGAAAAAGGAAAGTTTTAAGAATTAGGAAATAGTGTCCATTTGTCCAGCTAGAAAAAATCTAGTGGTTACATTTGTTGCATCACATATTCCCAGTCCCCACCACGTGACAGACAAAAGCAGCCATTTAGATGCACTTAACTTGAACCAGAAGTCAACACACAAAGTGAAATAATATAACAAGCACAGTATCATTTAAGATCAACTAAATGCACCATATGCCAATAAACACTTTATTTTTTATTTCCATTAAGATATTAAGACATATTTTATATATTAAGATATATTTTATTAATATTAAGATATTTTATATTAAGATATTAATATATTAAGATATATTTTATATTAAGATATTAATATATATTTTATATATTAAGATATTAAGATATATTTTATAGTGTGAACGCAGAAATTTCAAAGAACTAGACTATTACTTTTCTAGCAGCTATATGAAGTATCATAGCTGGCAAAGATTAAATGAGACCCCAAAGAGCAAGGGGCTGAATTTGAGGTTTGCAAATCTAGGTCTATCCTTGATAGTCCATACTAATCCATCGCTCCCCATGGCTCTTCTACATTGAAGAAGTGGTGAGATTCTACAGCAACTGTGGAATCAAAGTGGTGAAAGTCATGTTTGCTGTAACACTATTTTGTAATCACTTCGAAATTTAAAAAACAGTTGTCCCCCTAAAAGACAGAGCTGACTATCCCAGGCCACTCTCTTCAATCATAAAAGAAACACTCCTGTCATCCCAGTAGCTCAAATGTGCAAAAGCCATCTTCAGATACCATTTCAAAAGAAAAATCTGCACTGCAATGAAGTGAAAATTATGAATTCATCACAAAGAGAAGTGTGTTTGGGAAAGGCTGTTATTTCTGTGTTCTTCAATATTTAGTAGAATCTAACATTTAAGTGATAAGACAAATGAAATTCCTTAGTACAGAACTGTTCACCCTATTGATACAGTGAGAACCACACAATACGCAACACGAGTCTTAAAAAAAAAAAAATCAGGTCATAAATATATGTGTGTGTGTGTATTTATATAATATAATTAGCAGACTGAAATAATCCAGGTTAACAATTCCCAGTCCTGTGGCAGATTTACAGCCCTGTCTCACTAACTGCTTCCTTCCAGATTCTGGACAGATTCCTGGGGTACAAACCCGGCACAGGGAAACACAGGCTTCCTTGTTCTGAGTAGCAGTTGCAATTCTCGACAAAAATAAGTTCTGCTTTAATGAAATGTGAAACTTTCACTGCTCTACAAACACCTTATTTTTTCAATAGAAGTTGATGAACAAAAAACATGTTTTTATTTTGTACCTAGTTTCACTGAATACAGGAGAAGTGCATATTTTTAATAATTGTGCATCCTCATTTTTACACTTTGAACACATAGATGTTCACAAGAATACAAAAAAAAATTAAGGTGCAAATATAACTTTGCTGAAAAAGCAATGCCAGCACTGTGTGCTACATACACAAATAATGATGGATAGAAACAAACACACATCTTTAATATCAACAATGAATGAATGAATGAATGAATGCAAAATGTCTCTTAGACAAAACAAGAATGTATCAAACAACTAAATCAAGAAGCATACAAGAATTTATCCTTGTAAGGGAGGAAAAGGAAAGCTATTCTTTGTTAGAATATTAATTACTTTAGAGTTTTGGGAGGGGGCTCTATGTGTCTTGAAGGAAGACAACTCTGCCTCATTTTCCGTAACCATGAAATCAGAATATTATTTTCCTCTTTTTCAAGGGTTTAATTACATATGACTTGTAAAGTTTCTTGAGATTATCAAATTTAGGGTGCTATAAAATATAGCCTCTATAGAACTACAGCTTCATACAAGGAATGTTTTTCTCACCATCAGAATCTTTAATTTAGTTAACAGAAGAGTGTGCAAAAGCTTCCACAATAGAAAGACATTTGTGTTTATGTAGAGAGCAGACTAAAAGAATTTTGAGATCCAGGAAGAGAATGACTGAGATGACTGTAGTTTATTACAAACCGTAAGCAAAAATGAAGATTCTTCAGAACCAAAATTTGTATAGAAAGTGCTCATAGTAATAAAAATCTTCAACTATAAGCATTTTATAGAAGCATTTAAAAAGCAAGAACATCCTTTTGCAAAATTTTGAATGGAAATTTAGGGTTACACAGAATTACCTTTAATTTCAAAATTGAGATTTTTTTCATATTATGATTTAATTTAATTTTGATACTTATTTCATTCATTTCATATCAATTTAATTCCAATATTCAGTCAACAAGATTTTGACTTTTTGTTCCCATTCTATATAGGAAAGTCATATATGGGAGAATATGGCAAGAAAAAAGCAATCCTGAGCCTAGCTGATATATGAGTTCTCTTTTGCTGAGAGGTTACCTATAGTATAGATGCAGGCAGAAATTATAATATGCCATTAGCTCCATGTCAGAACAGTGCAGTAACTCCTCTGTGCAGTTTTTTACCCCACAATGAGAAGTAATTTGAAGCAGCTTCTCTCTCAGCTTAGGTAGATACATTGCAAATAACAAAGCCTTCATGATTATGTATTTGGTAAATATAAGCATAGTCTTGTGAAAAAAATAAAATATTGTGTTCTCTCCTACTTGAATTTTTATAAAACATGTTTTATTTATGAAGATATTAACTACTAAGAATAGCTCTTAATTTGTTTCATTAAAAAGTTAATTATTTCTTTTTCTCAATTTGTTTCATAAAAAAGTTAATTATTTCTTTTTCTCAATTCAAGAATTTTTCCCTTAATATCAGCAAATGAAACTCACTTGAGAAGATAACCCTAATTTAAATTGTGAAAGGAGACCAAACCTACGAGGTAAGACCACACATTTATACTTATCTGAGCAGAGGACAGTGATCTAGGCCTATAATGGGATTACAAATCCCTAATTCTAAACATGCATAAATATTAGTGGTGTCACTTTATTAGAAATGCTGTCTTGATCGGTTCTGGCTTCACAATTGATTATTTTCAGAGTAAAGTCAGCAGATGAATATACTTAGCCATCTCATCAATTGTCTGGTGCTTCCAGCAAGAATTATTTGGTCCTTTCTTTAGCTAAATAAATATAAAACATAAACCTGTATGGCTATTGGTAGTCCCTATACCTTTTCAGAAGCTTCAGATTTCCCCTCAAGTGGGCTTACAGAGATTAATATTAAAGGCTGAATATTAAATATCGCAAGCCCTGTGACACTAATCTACTTGAACAATAAAAATGAGGCATAGTAAATGAGATCTCAGAAATACTGGATATGTTTCTTCATTAAAAAAAAACTTTTTAATTAAACCATCCAATTTAATGTTTTTATATGGCACTTTAGTTTCTAAGGTAAAGTGAGCTAGAGACAGCTGACAAAGAAATTATAACTGCAATTCCTTGGTGAAAATGTTAATGACAGCAAAATATTGTTTAATTAGATGATTGCAGCATCTGGATTAACACTCTTTAAGAGCGATGCTCCTGTGCTTGTCTGCTTCTTCACATTTTACAGACATTTTGTCATCTCTAGGTCATTAGGAAAGAATTTTTAATGATTTTTCTAGAAGTAAGTAGTTCAAGTTACATCTAATTAGATGACAATAATAAGCCCAACACATGCAGTAGCTAAATATATACATAATTAACCAGTGAGGGCTTGTACATCACAGAGTAAAAAAGTGGAAAATGCTAAATAGGCAAAAAAAAATGGTGAGGGAGAAGAAGTTCATCAGAATTTATTACCTAACTGAAGATGTCATTTTTTTCCACAAACCTTTAAAAATAATTCCTTTCCAGTACAAGAAATTACTCACAAAAATTATGGATGCAATTATACTCCATTTCTTTTAAAAGCAGCGGCTTGTAGGATTTAAAAGAATTAAAATTCCAATAAATACAAATGCAAGCACACATTTCATATACTGCAATTTGAATTCACACAGCAGAAATTAGTTAAATTCTGAGAAATAGATTTGAAATCTAGACTTCTAGCTAAAACAGTGAGCACTTCTCGATACCTTTTGCTGTAGTGGGATTACTCTTAAATACTCTTTTCAATAATCTTTTAATTGAGAATAGTAAGAATTACTTGTTTCCTCTATCACCCAGAGTGTTCAGTTCACATATATGCTGGTCCCATGCAGAAAGGACAATTAGTATAATCATAGCAGCTTCCAAGCCTTCAAAAGAAAAGGATCCCTGAGAATGAAGTAGGTAGAAAGAGGAGGGGGAAGGTGACCAGGAAGGCTTATGTCTACAGAAACAGGACAAAAACCAGGGGCATGGAGAGTATAACACTGAGACTGATTGATAAGTAGCAGAGTGCAGTGTTTACCTTTGGGAGGAAAGCCCAGAGCTGTAAACATGATGAAATATGCTCCAGTCAGAAAAGAGGGCAAGAAAGAGGTGAAGAGCTTGGAAACAGAATAGGGAGGTGAGAAAATAGCTGAATAGGGGGCCAGAGAAACAGGTTGAAACAAGACTTGAGAGAGTTTTGAAGATGGAGAGAGATTTTGAAGTGAAATTGCAATGAGACGTCAGGCCAACATAAGTGCCGGCACTCATGAATATTTGGATAGGACGTGATCTAGAAAGAGAGGTCTTTGAGAGCTGAAGTAGATAGTTATTAAGTCATGAGCACAGATCACAGCAGAAACAGTCAAACTGGAAATGAAGCATGGCAATGTTTCAGAGGGGGTAATAGGGTGATGCAAGAATTAAAGAAAATGTCATAGAATGACGGAATTTTTCCACGAGGATACTTCAAATATTAAGAACATATTGAACAGTCAGGGGCCATGCTTCTCAGGACAGATATACCAGCAAACCAGGGAGAGATTTAAGAAGAGATTAATATATTTATTTCAGTGGTTCTGTTATACAGAGACAAACCACTATGTGTAATTAACAGTATTAAGAAACAGGCAAAGGACTTCCTGTGCAAAAGGACCCAGTTGCTCGATGTCACAATGAGAGAAATAAGCCGGTGACAGAACCCTCACTTCTGAACTTCTCTCTTCTAAGGCTACTGCTTCTTATGTAATTTCAGAGAAAGATCACAAGAAAACATGAGTGCTTTCTCAGTCTTTTGTAGAGGGCTACAGACTAATTAAGCACCATTGTAAGAAATAAAAGGAAGCTACAAAGAATGGGCAAAAGATGTACTAAACCACTTTGTAAGTGGACCTCCATATGGATGAGAAGGAAAAAAACAGTGAAGCGACCTTACTTATCACCTACTTACCAGCAGATAATCCATAATTCTTAAGTGTCAAACCTCCATGTTTCTGACTAAGCTACAGCTCAGATTTGCTCAATAAGCCAGTAGGAGCTTAATGGCAATATGAATTTAAAAAAAAATGGATGGATATATTTCTCAATAGCTAAAAACAATAATACTGTTAGAGACAAGATGCTGCTTAAATAAACAGTTATATTCTAAAACTAGGTCATTGCTGCTACACTAACAATTACTGGCAAAGAAGTTGCAACTTACAAGGAAATATTTCTTATGGAATCTCATTACAAAAAAGTATAATTAGGACTGTAATTGGAAATTGGATTTCCAAGAAGAAAGAAAAGAAAATACTTAGGAAAGGAGGTCACAAGTATATTTAGTACTCTATTTTTGTGTACAAAATAGACAATCCTGCATTTTCTTCTGACTCCTCAGGGTCCTGTCTACAGTGCATGTAAGATTTTGTGTCTGTTTAATACAGGTGTCCTTGGACAGTTATCAAACAGTGTATATAACAGCTGCTACCAAAACTAGGGCAACAAGTAGTAGAGATTCTTTGCTTCCAGTACTGTATTTCTGGTAGAGTTATTAATTTTGTTAGTGCTTCATCAGAAAACACCTATTTGCTGTAAGGGAAATATTTTTGAGGAACACCTTTCAAGAAGACTTACAGAAACACAGGCACAGCTGTAAAAGCAGTGGTGTCATTCAGGCTGCCTCACAGCTCTCGACCCTGCAGTTTCCCAGATCTCAGGCCCTGGTGGTACAGTGCCATGCCATGGTGGAGCCAGGATCATCCTGGGGATGTGAGAACTTCTAGGCTTTCTAATATACATTTATTTTTTTGAAGCTTTCTCTCCTGCGACTGGACTTCGAGCTCAGGTGCACTTTATTGTGAGTGGGTTTCTGGTTTGCCAGGAACTTTATGAGGAGATTCTTTGCAAATATCCCCAAGAACTTCACAAGTTTTTGGAAGTGAGCTTTCTAGATGAAGTACAGACTTAATTAAAACTACAAAACCTGGTTGATCTTTCAAAAATAACTTGAGGGGATTTTTTTTGCTTCTATCAAAAAGTTGGAAAACTGGGTTTTTTTCCAAACTGGAATGAAGAGCTTATTGTCATGTGTAGAATTGCCTGTTGGGTTTCAGTCAACTTTCATTCTCTGATGTTATTTTCAGAAAAGGTTTTGTGTGTCATCGGCAAGGTCAGCTACCAAGAATAAATTTTGTTCTAACTTTTTTTTAATCATGTACTGCTGAAAGATTTTATAAGATGGTAGACTATGCTATGAAATGAGCAAGGCATCCTGTGAAATGAGCAAAGGAGATTACATGAACAAATGAGATTTACCTGTAAGAGACTGATACCAATAAATCTGCTAGAAATTAAATGTTTTGAGTCAGAGACACTCCTAGGGATAATGGCCAAACTGCTTTTCCAAATAGGACACAAATTCGTGGATACACACCAAAAATAACAATTAGTCAGTAATCCTTCAAACCTTGGCCATAGCAGGTGGAACCTGGAATGCTAATATCAAGCTATCCCGTTATATGGAAGATCAGTGACACTAAATGACCTTAAGAGAAACCTGTCTCATGCAACCACCCCAGGTGTTTGGCTATAAAGCTTCCCCAGCAGTATCAAACAACAGGTCAAAAAATATTTCTCTTCAGACCTCTGAGATACTCTGAAGGAATCTCTTCAGGCTGAAGCTTGTTAACTGATAGATATTTTAGTGTAAGTGCTACTGCAATTCCTAATTGACTTCAGATATAATGTTGTCTTTCAGGTTTGGATGCTTTGGTGAGGTACCTAAAACATAATGACCTTGGCATTTTAAACTTATTAAAAATAAAATTATAATTTATAAAAAAGTGGTTTATCTCTTTTCCATTCTCATTTAAAGAGCTTAAATTCACTGCTTACAGAAGAAATGAATAGATAAAAAGAAAATTACGAGCAAAGGGCAGTTCTGTGGATAATGTATTGGACAAGGACTGACTTCCCAGTTCTCCAGTAAATCCTCCAAGTTTGGGTGAGGCAGCAAGGGAGCCGGCAAGGGTCTGCCTGTATTTCCTCATCACTAGAAGGGCAGAGGATGTGTGAGAGGCACAAAGCAGCTGGAGACAGGCCAGTGTCCAGAAGCAGGATAGCAGCATTCTGCTGGCATTGCACCAGCGGCAATAAACACTCAGCAGGGCTCCTTCCTCCAGCAGAGATCTGCAGGACTGCAGCTATAATGCTTGGGAACCAAGCTGGTGAGCCTGCACTGGACTTCACCATATGGACTTTCCAGTCCAGGTCCCCAGGAGTTTCAGGGATTCTGCTTTTTGCTCCACTGCACAAGGTAAACATGCCCTCAGCTATCCAACTGTTCAGCGGTAACACTTCTGTATCACACTGAGATAAGCTGATGACACATTTATTAACATCCATAAGGTTGGATGCGTGGAAGATGACTACCATCTAAGCACAGAGGCCAGAGCCTGAGGGTTCAAAGCAAGTGAGTTTGACAGCTCCTGAATTCTGCCACTACCCTACTGGGAAGAACGCAGTGACTGTCCTCAGACTGGTCAGCATAACGAGTGCTACCTTTGGGTTTCACACTTACAAGTGTCTTACGTCTGGCCTGAGGATAACCTCGAGCATAAAAGTCAGGACCAAGTAAAGATCAGAGTTGTAACACTGGAGTACAAAGTGATGCCTGGTGGAATTTAATTTGGGTTTCAAATTAAAGCTCACTGAAGTGAAATGTCTGTATGAGGCTCTCCACAGGCAGGTTCATAAGCAGCATGCGTGCTACAGGCAGGAATCATAATAGTAGACAACCTCCTGGAAATCTCTGTATATGGTGTAGAAAACTGCTGCTTTTTACATTTAAAATTAACACTGGATTTAACACATAGAAAAGGGAAAGGTGAAAGGAATAATATCTTCCTGAATGCTTAATTAATGACAATTGCCAGAAAAGCTCTTCTTTTGCCAATAACAAAGGTATGTCTACGGCAGTTATTTCTCATTTTAAATACCTAATCTGATATTATATTTCATCTCAAAGAACTAAATGAGAAAAGATGCTGTAATCTAATCATACCACAATCCAGGTGACATCTGTACTAGGCAGAATACTGTTGTTATTCTGCTGTCTAGTTGCTGTTGCTGAGAATGATGAAGTAGCGAAATTACATTTTCCCATTATTATTTCCAGACACTCTCTGGCAATGGTTTGTTGACTCTAATAAAGCTTCAGACAAAGCTGTCAGCAGAGGAAATAGCAGAAGGGAAGCAAGGAACAGCCTTCACAGCAATACATGAATCTAAAGTCTCTGTGAGATAGGTTGTGCATTTTCTGATAAAATTTAATGTGTGTGTGTTTCAGAGTATATCACAAAGCTGCAGCTGAATTCTAGAGGGATAAATGTATTCTATCAAGTCACGGTGCTTAAGACTTTGACAAACATAAACATATTACGAAGGATTAAAGAGCCAGAAGCGTTACCTGCTATAGTATTGAGGAACATCAAGTATTCAAAGTTAGATATCTCCCGTCTCTGCCAGCGCTGAGTCATGTTGGAGGATTTATAAAGTTGTCGGGGCGTGGCCAGAGAGATTCTCCTAGGAAATACATTTAAAGAATGATTTTTTTAAGAGTCTCATTAAATGTTAAGATGTAGTGCAACATTATTAGAGTGATTAGTTTCAGATTCTCTCAGAGGCTTTTTTATTGCATTTAATGAAGTCAAGAAGACACTATTACCCTTATTTGAGAAATGGCTAAAATTAAGAACTATATTTTATTTTACCACTACTGCAGCATTGTAATAAATCAGAATAATATATTTTGTGTTTTATTTTATTCTGAATCTGGTTAAAAGACTGGGATTAAAAGAAACTGCAGACCTCCTGGTGCCAGGCTTGTCCAGAAGGAATAAAAGAGGAATACCATTTCCCTCTTTCAAAAGGATATATTGAGATAAGTTCATTAAGGTGAGTGAGTGATAGATTAAAGTGACATACACTTCCATCACACAGGTTGAAGATATTTATCACACAATTTGTGCACCTCCTCTATCATCAACTAGCCATAATTCTTTCCTATATCCCAGTAAGCTTGGAGATTTCTATTTATAACCTGGTTTCTGAAAGAAACAAATTTTACTCAGTTATCTGCTCACATGTTCATCTCCCTGTCTCTTCATAATGACCTCTAAATTGCATTTCATTCAAATTTGGAAGAGAAGCAGAAGCTTCTGTGATACTCAATTTCCACACAATTTTTGAAACTTACATGACTGGATAAGGAAGAAAGAATTAAACTACATGCAAAGGAAGAGAAAAGCAGAAAACCTCAACTCTTCTATATTCAATTTGACAACACCACACAAATACCATGCACCGTCTTAAGTTAACCATTGTATATACTGTCTCTGGTTGGTAAAATACAGGGGACTTGAGTCAGTCTAGACTAATGCATTAAAGAAAAAAAGCTGCAACAGAAATAAGCCGTCTCATTGTTCAAAACTCATTTCTAGAAAAAATAGTTCTTTCCTGAAAAAAAAAGACAGGGAAATTTTTAAAAGGAGAAAATATTCATCTCCTCAGATACCTTTTTAAAAAGAAATTTAGATCTTAGAAATGTGTCAAAATAGAGAAATATTTATACTGGTAAAATCAACAATAAAAATACAATTCCTAATGTGTAGTCTGAATTTAGTGAATTTAAAGAATGCATGTAGTAGCATTTACATAGCTTATCAAGACTAAATAAAGACACCCAATGCTTCAGCTTTCAGCTGCACCTTGAGCACACTGTGTGTTATTTCTAGACACTGAAAGCTGAGTATATTCTAAAAACTAAGTCCTATACAAGGTGTCAAACTGGGCTGTGTTTACAAAAATGTGAACCATCTACTGCTAAAGATATATGTACATATCCTAGAGATGCACTAAACTCTTTTTCCAGAGAAAGGGTGAGTATTGGTATGTGACTGGAGTGTACAGTTATTACAATTATTTGTCTAAATTGTCAGTGTGTAGGTTGTCAATGTCTGCCATACTTAGGCTTACAAATTGGGCATACAAAAATGACCATGCAAGTGTATTTACCCAAATAACAGTACACTAGATCTTGTCAGCTGGGCTAGACATATTTTGCAGTAGACTATAGGATACCAAAAGTAAATACACTTTACTAGCTCACAAGAGACAATACAAAAATTTTTAAAGTTATTTCTCTTACTCTTCTTATGAAACAATTTATCTAAAGAAATATCTGAATGTAATCATACTTAATATTGCATTTTATAGAATAACAACTATTTTTACAGTAGAACTCTCAAAGACATATGGTTTCCAGTAAATTTTGACCAATGCTGCATACAAATTAATAAACACAGAAAATAAAAATACTAAAGAGATCATTAAATTTGCAAAGCATTTATGTCACAGACTTTCTGTTCCTCCCATGACAAAACAACGTTTATGCATCAGTACAGCTTAGTAGCTGCTTTTAGACTTTATTCACAATCTCCTAGGGAGTCTCAAAAATCTATAAACTGTCAAGTGCTGGACTTTGCATTTGAATGCCTGATTTGAGTGAACTCTACAGAAAATCAAAATATACTAAAAATGTCCTTATTTACTCCATATCTAAGGTGTTTGAAAGATTCACAGTTTTTTTCAGCAGAGCCTGGAAGAAATTATGCACAATAAATTGGTTCCACACCTGCTTGTTTCAGCTAACACAGGAAGACCCACTGTTTTCTGTTTTGCTAAAACCACCCAACTTTGATCAAACCATTTCTTTCTTCAATATGCCATCACCAATATGAAGATGCACAAACGAATGTGCTTCCTTTGCTTCTAGAGAACCATGAAATATCTACTCAAAATGGGAACTGCAGAAGACTCAGATGTACAACAGAATGATCCAATTTTCAAGTTTTATACATTTAAATGTATTTAGAAAACCCTTAATGACATTTTGGTGAAGGAAGGGATGTTATATATCCCATATGTGAAATATGACACACCCGCTTTCACAGTCACATTTAATTTAGTTAGCTACAATGCAATCTCATACAAAGAATATTTAAGTATCTTCAAACCTGAATGATGTTTTGTGTTGTGTTGCTCCTGTTCAGAGGAAAAAAAAAAATAAAGGCTTGGGAAAGTCACTGACTTCTCACAAGAAACTCATCAATATTCACTTTTAATCAAAGTTCTAAAAAGGGTTTTATAATTTGTTGGTATCAAATCTTAGTTTTTCTGCCTCTCTCCTTTCACAAAAATCAACCTCTGCAACCAGCTGTATTGAGCTCTAGATATGTATCACCAAGCTAGTGACATGGCAGAGCTGAGCTGATGTTGAATATAGTTACTGTAACAGCCAAAATACATTCTTTTCAGAAAAAGAAAATCATCATTTGAATTTCTTAGTTTTATTTACTGGAGCCATTGTTTTCTCTACTGCATTAATAGCCCACAGAATTTCAGTGGAAGGTGTCAGTACCTTTAGTGGTGAAGATACTGTATCTTTTACCAATTCTTCGATCTCTATACACTGCAAAACCATCAGGCAGCTCACAGCTGGTTTCTGAGCTGTGATGCTGACCTCAGTAAAAAGACATCAGTCAATTACACCTGAGGTGTTAGAACCATCAAAAGTAGTCTGATAATACTGTGTTAAAAATGTGGATATTACTCTACCTATGTAGAATCATATGGAGCTGCAGAAGTTAAAAGACACAGCATTGTCTGCCCAGTTGTATCACTTGGCAAGGTCATAAGGAAACTACAATCAATGCAACATGTATCAGGAACAGCGAAAATGCATTTATCAAAGACAGACTAATTTGATTACCAAATCAGACTGAACTCTTCAACATGTGACCAATTTTAGGGATGTAATTACTTCTTTGTAACATTAAGCACAGGCTTGAACTCTTTGTTGAATCAAAGTATTAGACAGGCTGTTGGGAAAGGCAGCAAAGAGGCAAACTGAAGACTTGCTCAGAACAGCAGGTCTATCAAGTCTTAGGAAGTCATAATGGTTCACCTTCTTCTAATCCTTTGAACCATTAGATCATAAATATTTCTATTTACTTCTACTTCCTTGCACCTTAGTTAATTGCAGGATTTCACTATGAAAATAGAAACATACTTAAAAGCCTTATACTGCATTAAAAGGAATTTATTTCTTTGGAATGTTTCCATCATGAATGCAAGCCTTTATGATACTGTAATTAACTCTAGGTGACATGTTTATCAGAGTAGTATCAGAGAGGAAATATTACTTGCATAACTGAATCTAAAGAACTTAAGCAAAACAACCAGAAAGGTCTGCTTTTGTTAAGGTATTTTAAGGTACAACTTAATCTGGAAAATTGTGATGATATAAAAATAGGATAATGTTTTACTCAGTATAGCAGCTCCTTTTGGTTACTCAGCATAATTTCTCCTTATGTTAGTTTACAAATAAACATAATTAAAAAAATTAGCATTCCAGAGCCAACATGTTCATAGAAAGGAAAACTATATTCTAATATCAACAAAAGATTAACAACAGAGCCAGATTTTCCTTCTCCACTGCAATCCTACTGAAGACAATAAAGGCATGTAGACAGGGAAAAAAAGAAAAAAACATGATTACAGAGTCTTCATTGTGCATAAATCATACCATTATTACACACAAAAAAAAAAGAAAGAAAAATAACTTCACTACCATATGCCAGATATATTCCGAAGGTTAGCAAGCCCATTTTCGATTCAAATTGAAATGTAATCAAAAAGGTATGGAAATAACTGCATATTATATTGAAGCTGAAACTTTTCTAAATAATTATATATCAACAAACTTTTTCAGACAATTATTCACTGAATAATGCACAAAGGATATGAATTTCAAAAGTAAAAAATGTCACTGTAAATATGAAATTCTGATTGAGAAATTTGCATTTTGTTTGTACTAGAACATGTGGCCATTTCTATTTCAGAAAAGAATACTATTACTTTCCATTTGGAGACAGCATTTCCTTTAACTTTAGTATATGGAAGAACAATGCAAATATTAACAAGACGCGCCTTCCAAACAAATGCCCCAACTTCGCCTTGATCTCAATGAAAACTTGAGAAATTTGGCAGTTTGCCTAAAGACTTCAGCACATTCAGGAGATCAAGCCTTAGGTAATCATGAGACTCTCGAGCTCATGACAGGGAATGATGTTCATCTGAGAATGAAATAGTTCTCCAATTCTACAAATGCTTTGACACTTCAGACTATTTCCACATTTTGCACTGGGATAAAACCAGGACAATGTGAAGTTTTAGTTTGTAGGAAATTACTTAAAGCAAGAGAAAGGTACATCCCAGGCACTACACTGATGATTAAGTCCTTGGCTTTTGGCCAAATCAAGCCAAATGGTGGTCTGAGCCCAAAGCACCATATTTTGTTTCTTTCATGCTGTTTTCCTCACTTCCTTACATCTTTATTTTTTTCTCATTTTGACCAGAAGTTAATCCTGAACCTAAAAACAAACAAAAAAAATGTCCCCCCTCCAATACAGTGAAGTACACATGAAGATTAATCTATCCCTGAAATAGGAATACCTTTATAATATAGGATCTGACAATTACCAGCCTTATTTCTGGCCATAGCCTGAATCGGTGTTGATGTTGATGAGAAAATAAAAACTGTGGTTGTCCATAGTATATAAAAATCTCTAAAACTGAGCCTTAGCTGTTATTTCAAAAAAATACATATCCTCCTTAATTTTGGAAAGAGAAGAAGAATAACGCATCATACTAATCAATGGAAGAAATTCGGAAGTTGCAAAATAGCCATTACACTGATAAGAAATGAAGTAAAGTCCCGACACATTCATATAGATAAAATAATTTGCATTCAGCAAACACAAAACCTAGTCAAGCGCAGTTTCACATCCTGCATAACAATCACAGCAAGGATGAACATTTGACTACAAATTTATAAGACCCGACTGGAAACTAGACTTTGAAGAGATAAAGTGTAAGTTTTTTTACTGGAAGGTTCTTATTTTCTGTAATTGAAAAGAAAAAAATCTAACAATCTAATTTACAATTCTTTTACTTCTGTATATCAATAGACCATATAGTAAGTAAAGGGTAATCTTTCTCATACTAATCTCAAGAAAAAGAAAATCTCCAGTTTCATGACAGGAATAATGTTCTAGTATAGACATTTAAACATATATCAACTGTGTAACATAATAAACAAAATATAAAAACTATTTTAGTTAAATTACCTGGCTTGTGGCAAACCATAGCTGGTTCCTACTCCAACACGTGGTAAGCTGTACACAACTTTTTTCACTGTTGCTTGGTCAGGAAAATTAAACATAACAGAAGCTAAATGAAGAAAGGAAAATATGTACCAGTAAAACATTTGCAGAAGTCTGTTTCTTCACCTGCATATATTCTTTAAATGTTTTTGTTTTTATTTGGGGAGAGAAGTCAGTTCCACTTTTATCCTCCTGGGGATCCAAGGTACAACAGAAATTCGTGACATTCTTCACACCTATGTATAATTAGCTGGTTAATATTTTGGCATTAACTCTCCCATTTTGCAGAAGATCTGAGTGTTGTTTACTTCAGAGGAACAACACCTTAATATTAACCCATATAATCTCTTATCAGTCTGAGAAGCCGTTCAGTTGTTGGCGTGGCATTTGCTCTTAAAGCACCCAGGAACAAGGAATTGTTTAATTTCCTCTCCAGCTGAAATCAAAACTTACATCAGAGCTCCTCCTCTTATACACCTCACCAGCCACTGAAGTGTGATTCAGAGTAGCACATACAGAAAACTGAGTGGATCCATTTATTGATCTGGTACTTTTTTACTTTAATCTATTTTATAATTAGAAAAGGAAATATCCTTTTATATATTTCACTAAAATATTTACAGACAGTTGAGGAGAAGGGTGAGACAACAGAAAAATCAAATTTCCTATCCAAATTTGAAGAATTTACCAATTGCAATGATCTGGTTCCATAAATAAATCTCACTGCTGCACAGAAAGCAGTGAGATTGATTTATGTGATTGATTTTAATACAATTTTCACTGAATACACACAAGAGTAAGTATTATAGAACAGACATATGCACTTTATCAATGGAAGCAGAGTTTTAATTTTAAGATTATAAATAAAAGACAAAACCACTAGCACAATTTTATGTGACAAATACAAACTATGACCTACTTCTGTTTGCCATAAACACTTCCAAAGCTGTGTTCTGTAGAAGATAACGTCTTGAGAAAACAGCTCGAATCTCGCTGAACATCCATTTTCCGTGAAGGCCTTCAGTATAGGCAAGGACCTTTAAAGAAAGTCAAGGTGACAGTTATTAGCAGGAGTTTTTCAATAAAATATTGTATGAGAACATAGGAAATTTTACCCATCAATTAAGTTAATTATGTCTCTTTAACACTTAAAAACGGTGATTTAAAATGAACTTGAATCTTTTTAAGAAATGCAAAAAAGAAGAACCTGCTGTTAAAAGAATATCTGCAATTACTGTAACCTGATACCGCTAAGATCTGTTTCTCATGTGTCACATCACAATAATTTCCTCAAAAACACCAAAACCCTAAACTCTACAAGCAAGCACAGGGAAACAGACACACTTGCAATTCTGCTTAGCTGCATCTTCTTCCAACAGTGTTTATTACACAATTGTCAGTTATGTATCAGATACCAGATTTACTTCTGAGGCTGCCTTGTGCAAAGTACAACCAAAATAATATAATTTGCTGTTCACATCCACTTCAGGGTCATAAATGACAAGGCTTCCCATTCCATTAGCAAAACCAGTATGTTACCTTAATAATTTTTCTGAAGTTAGGTACATCAAATATCCCAAACCATGAACAAAACGTAACAATTTGTAATTTTGCATTTTAAAATTAATGTGAAAATATTTTAAAATAAAATAGTTAAAAAATAGCATTGCTTTTCCTGTTCTACAGTTTCTCAATTGAATGTATTAATATAAGACTAGATATTAATATCTAAATAATCTTTTTCACTTTTCTTTCAGTGTTCAAAAAATAGACAAAAAAGACACAATTTAATTCGATGTCATCTTTATTAATTTATCTCATCTGTATCATGCACTGTAGAACAATCTTTTTCCCATCCTTTTCGTCAGCTGGCAGGCTCCCTTCAGCCCTGCAGCTCTGCTCAGGCGGGCTCTGCCATGGCACTCCCGGGAAGAGTGTGTTGTTTGGGATGGGGATCCTCACCACACCCATTCGCATTTCCCAGGCTCTGTAGACTGTGCCTTTACCAAGGCTGCAGCCGCTAAGAGAATTGCAGCCTCAGTGAAACAAACAAACACAGTGAAAACCTTCCCTAAAGGGAAATGCAAAAAGAAGGTTTCAGACTGGAGAGACTGAATTTCTCTGTTCTTCATTAGGTACACAAAAACTGTCGTACACCAGCTTGCAGTGCTTTACTCACTCGTTTGAGGTCTTTACTTTCCATAATCATGACCTCCCCCAGCTTCTGAACAGGAAAATGTTAGGGAGACCATATGCTGCTGCTGTCAGTGATCCTTCATGCTTGAGGAAATGGAAATTGTACTTCTTCAATCTTTTCAAGTTAGTAACACGTCTCCATATATGAAAAAGCTAATTTAAGTTTGTGCACTTGGTGTACAACCTTTTTCTCATAACCATGATGAGTCTATTTCAGAGAGGATGGTAATAACAGCAACAACACAAAAGTGCTTCAGCACATGGAAAAGCATTCAAATGTTAGTTCTGTCCTTGATAGAAACCACTCAGAGGAACGCAGTGATCCCCCTGTACTATTTACATGAGAATAAGTTACAGACAGAACTCTTAGACCAACACTGTGGCTGATGACACTGTTTCATTCACTTCAGCTTTCCACATTAGTTAAACACACTTTAGAAGACAGGAAGGAGCGTGATTATTTGGAAGTCCCCCAGACACATGCAGGAGACTATGTGCTCCCTCCATTCAGTCACAGGTCAGCTGTGGAATGCTATCTCCTATGCTGAATTCTTGCAATGGTTAAAAATCCACACCTTAATTTTACTTCGAACTCTGATAGATCTTGTGACACCTTTGTCTGTGAGCTTTCTAGTATCAGGTAACTTTTCCTTGTGTTGGCAATTACAGACTGGATCCATTTACTGCTTAGCCTTCTCTTTGATAAGCTAATTTTCTTTGGTTTTCTTTCATTGAGATCAGATGCTAGGATACAGCTGGTATCATGTATGTGAAATTCAGGTGGATAAGAACAATGATTCTGAAGATTTAACCACTCTCCTCCTTTGAATGTATTCTGCTGCTATCTGACACATAATTTTTGTAAATAGACAGGTTTTTAAGATAAAGAGAGGACATTTTGAGGAAACTACTCACATTTAAAAAACTAAAATATGAGAAATGTCTCTCAGAAGGAAGAGTTTGAAATGTATATAGCTGTAACCAGATCTATAGCAGCCAGCAAATTTGCCAAAGAAGTAGTTCCTTGACAAAGCATCATGCTTCAGGAAACCACTTTTTGTATCAAAAATGTTTCTAGGTTTTTTTGTAAAGAGAAATGTTTACTACTAACTATATACTATATATTAACATTTTAGAGGATTCACAATAATACATTTGTGATGTATTGATGTATACCACAGCTTAGTTATTATAGATCAACACCAAAAGCACATTGCATACCAATCACTCACTGGTTGCCTTTTACTTCCTCCTCTTTTTAAATTAAGTATAGAGCAATTGCAACTACACAGAGGTACATTCAGACCACTATGAGATGAATGACTTATGATAGCACTCCAGTAAAACAGTAGAATCGAATAGGAAATCAGAGGAAAGAAAGGAGTCTATAATTCAATTAATGTCCTAAATTACACTCTTCTAAATTGTCTATTATTCCTACAAATATCAGATTATCATGCCATTATCAAATCATCTGAATTATTTCAGTATTTCTGTTGTAACGTTTTCCTGTCCAAGATATACTGCCCATTTTTGCCATCCTCCGTAACATTCATCTTACACCATTTTCATGTGATGCATTAAACTTCCCATTATTAGATATCTGCAATTTACAGCAGATATTACTGACATTGTTGCAGGATTCTTTCTTATTGTTGTTATAGCAGCCAAATCAAAGGAATTTTATTTCCCTGAATTTGAATCCTTTAAAAGGTTTATACAACGTTTTTTTTTCCTTCCAGGATGATTTTTAGCATTTCACTTTCTCATAGGACATGAATGAAGTCCTGGCTATTTTACCTTTTTTTACAGACTGTAGGTATTGTATATCTCATTATTGATACAAACATGGAAATAACTACTTCATTATGCAAATACACTGAATTATGTTACCTAGTTACCTGAAGGCAAAATTTCCATGTCTTTCAACACTTTGTTATTTATACTTGAAGTCCGTACTCCTTATTTTGATAGTTTTATGAGTTTTTCTCCTAAAAACATTCGTGAAAACTTCCTGTCTAGGCATGTTTTAATAGTTGAAAATTCATGACTAAGCACAGAATCCTAGATATATGTCAGATAAGCTGTCTTTATTAAAATAAAAAACAACCATCCAATATCTACATTTGAACTAAGCACACTTTCCAATTTTAGTATCAGCTGCAGCTGTTTGGTTTAAAGCTCATTTCTCTTTGTAAAACCCTTTCACTTAGGAATCTGTGTATGTTTTAAAGATAACTATTTGCTAGAATTCATTGCAGCAAGATGAAGCTCCCACCTAACAAGGGAATGAGAAGTCTCTAAAACTCAGGTTTCTGTAATATGGAAAATCATCTATCAGCAACACTTATTTAGATTAGGTTACTAAAGCAGCATGGGATGCAGATGGAAAGCTCTGGAGAAGCAGAACCATTACTAAAGTGCTTTCCTACTTGATTCAAATATGAAGGCTCCATTATTTTAATTTTATTTCTGATGTAATCAAGATCTTTTTTTTTTTTCTATGAAAAGTCAATACCTTTTTAATCATGAACCTACTTCAGCAGTTATTCAATTATTGATAATGAATTGCTAATTAACAGCTGAAATTTTGCACTAACCAGAACACCAGAAATACTCGTGTCCATTTTGCTAGAATCCCTGGTAGATTATCTCCACAGAAGGAACACTTAACTACTGAGGCTCATTTTTCCGACTTTATACTATTTTTTGGTATCTTATAGCACCAGACACGGCATGCAAAAGGATATTCTGGCCCTTTTCTTTTGATTATTGTTTCTGGAATTGAAGTAATCACAAAATAGGTGCTACAAAGAAATCGAGGAAAGCAGCCTGTACAATCCTAACTATTCTCAGTCACTAACTTTACTGTAAGAACGGTCACCCCTGCAGTCTGTTGCAAAGAATTTTTACATATTTCCTTTTTTTTTTTAAATCAGAGTGCTTCCCACGGAAGTGTGGTTATGCACCTGGCCCAGGTACAAAATAGGCATTTAGGAAATAGTTTGGCATCACTGTATGCTTTTAGAGGTTAGAAATGCATGAAATTGATTACTGAAAATCATTCTCTCCTGTCAGGGATTTGGATTTTCCTTTTTCAAGAGTTGTCTAGCATTGCAATTTGCTGCAAGGAAGACGAAAATCTGAAGGCAGGTGCTCATGGGTTAAGAAAAATTGCTCCTCAGAACACATAGAAAACTTTCTTCTCCAAACAACCCAACAACACAGAGCTCACTACAAGTACATGGCAGACTGTGTGACTGCTTCACATACTCCAAATACAGATTGAGATGACAGACATTGATGACATGGAATCACACTCCTAGGGTTTATGAAATACCATATTGGGTAAACATTTTATAATTTCAAAATGCTTGATGAAGTACTGAGTGTGATCAACTTTTCGATTTAGCAGGAAAAATAACTATACACTATAACAAGGGATATATCATGTAAAGATAAACAAGTGTAAAAAGAAGTTATATTTATTAAGAAAATTCAAAATCAGGTAAGTTCAAATTATGAACCACCCTGTATTTTGCTTTTCTAAAATGGGACTTTGAGAATGTAAATACACAGGAAGGACAATCCAAAAGAATTTAATGTCCTAGCATTTCATTGACTTCTCACTACTTTTTTTATACATTTAGATAAGAACATCTTCTTGGCCTCAATTCCCATAATCAAATTAAATACTTCTAAAATCTCACCAAAATACTGTTATCATTTTGTATTTACACATTTTGGTCTAGTAAAATATTCTCACTTTCTCTTTACATTAAGGTCTCTTTTCCTCCTCTTTATAACATGCTTCTGTGTAAAATGTTTCTTTATTTGTAAGCCTTAAAAGCTGTCCTCCAAGTAGCTCTTGTAATGTTATGCTCTGCAGGATGAACTGGGTATTATGTGCCATTATAATTTCTCAATTCACATCAGTTTTAAAAATCTTTTTTAGGACTTTTTTTAAAAACAAATATTGGCACTCCTCTTTCATTTTTTCTCCTCCTCTTCAGGGATCTAAAAAATGCAGATATTATTTTTGTGGTTTTGGACTTTATTTCCTTGCCAAATATTTTCAGCTTATACTTCTACTTCCAATGTTTTTTTTAAGCTTTCAAGAGGCCCCTTCTCTTGAAACATGAGGTTCTGTTCATCCAAACCTTTTCTAAATTTGATTTCTCTGGTCAGCATACCACTTCGTTATCCATTAAAACAATGCCCACGCAGCTTAAAGCAACAGATGCTCTTATTCCCACATTCATTTGCAGTCATCTGAAAAATTATTTGAAGTTGCTCCACTTGAAGGCCATTTTCCGCTTTTCATTGGCAAAATGGTTTTGCATGTTATGATGTTTTGTTTTAGGCAAGGAATGGAAAGGATATTGGGATTTCTGGAGAAGTAGTTGCAGCAAAGTGATTAGAGTAAAATCAAACTCTACAACAATATCTTTTGTATTCTAAATGCACCATTTCTAACACTGCATTTGTGAAACACCGGCACATAGTTTTAAATATAAGGATAAGGGCAAACAAAATTCTGAATAATAATTATTTTGTCATTAATTTTGATCTCTGTGCCTTTGCACAGTTTCCTTTCTATGCAACATGCAAACAGATTGTCAATTTAGGCAACTTCTGAAATGCCAGCAATAGACTGACATTCTTGGGAAGAACAGCATCAGGAAGAGGTAGCAGATTTAGACATTATCACTTCAGAAAAGGTAGGCAGAGGCCTCTTTTAGGCTCTGTTTTCAAACATATTCAGCAATTATTGTTTTAAGCAGAGGCTCCACTGATTTAAGGATTTTAAAACCAGGAATAAAGCTGATGGTGCTGGCTGGAGCAACAGCACATGTGGAGAAGCAGAAGGCAAATATATTCTAGTGTTCTAGTGCCACAGGAAGCCATAATAGAGCACAGCCCAACTGAAGCCACAGAGGCTGAAGAAACAAATAACAGGGCAAAACCCAAAGTAGAAAAGCAGAATTAGTTCTGGTAGCCACAGATTGAAGCAGATTGCGTCAGTTACCTCTCAAGGTTTAAAATGATTTTTTGTTGACTTTGGCAACAGTGGGATGTCAGACTCAAATCTAGTGAGAAATGTTAACAGAACTATGTTTCCATTCTCACTCTACATCTCATGCTCAGAGATCAGTCCAAACTGGGGAGTGGTGATCTCAGACTCAAACTGCTCTGAGCAATTCTGTCCCAGCAGTGAAATGCAATCAAATTATTTCAATTAGAACCACACAAATTACAGTTTAGTGGGCATGCCAAAAAGGACATAAAATTGATATGATCTGAGAAAAAACAAACTTTTTTTTAAGGAATAAAAATGGAGAACTTCTTTTTCTCTCAACTTGTTCATTCTCCTCAGCTAAAGTAAGGCAATTGAAAGAAAGGAATTTTAATATTTACAAATTCAGGGAGAACACAGCGTTAAGAAATGCTTGCAAGTTGAAACCAAAGCAGGATATTTATTCAATAAATCCAATTTTTTGCCAAAAAATGCAGCTTTATTAAACCTGTATTATAGGTGGCTTTCACAGAATTTGTGAGAGTTTTAGCTGAGAAAAGTTGCAGCAGAAGCAAAAACCCATAGAAATAGTTTGAAGAATAAAGAATGTATGGTATCCCTAAGTATGTGATGTGTTCTTTCCCAAGAATAAAGCCATCATAAAATTCTCTGGGTGTTTTGTTTTGTTGTTTTTTTCCCAGAACTTACATATATTTATTCAAAAGTGAAATGCAATTTAAAAATCCATGAATACTCAAATGTACCATATCACAAATTCTTAACATTCTAATAACTGAAGGCATTATAACTGGTCTTAGGAAAAGTGTAAATACTGGCTTTTGTTAAACAGTACCCGTTTCCTACCAAAGGAAGGTAGAATGATAGTTGTTTGTCCCTCTTTTTATAGATGTGAACTTCATGTTGTACAGGAGATATGTGGAAGAATCTTGGATTTTAACAGTTTCACATCTGATTTATTCAGTGTAGGATGCACATGATTTAAGATCTATAAAATTCAGTAGAATTCAATTTTTTTCCACTACCAGGCCTAATTCTTTTATGTTCTTAATATCTCTTGCTATATAAGATTGATCAAAAAACAGTAATACTTTGTTTCAACTTCATATACAAAACCTGTTTCATTAATCCCAATATTTAGGAATATAATCAGAGCACATTCTACTCCTGAAATTTTAGGAATAGATTAAAAATTAATTTTTATACTCAAAAATAAATATATTAGTTTATTAATTAATACATGTCTGCTACATCTACAACCTTCTCACCACCCCCATAATTTCTGCAATACAGTCTGCAACAGTCAAGCAAAATCCTCAAGAAAATCAAAATTCTACAGCTCAAAGAACCACAGAATGGGTCAGGTTGGAAGGCACCACAGTGGTTCATCTGGTCCAAGCTCCCTGTTCAAGCAAGGTCATCCCAAAGCACACAGCACAGGATTGCGTCCGGACACTCAGCTGTGCCTGGAATTGTTGGGTATGGAGCACCAGTAACTCCTGGAAATCAGTTTGCTTGGAGTCCAAATTTAGAGTAGATTCAGGGCTACTCTGTGTTATCTCAGCTTCTAAGGCCCCCAAAGTACAATTACACTGCCTGTGAATAATGGTGAACATATATCAAAGTACCTTCATCTTCATAATGTATTGCAATATCAACTGATTCTTCATTAACCCACTTAAAACATGCTTAAGATGAGTTTCTTTTGCACTGCTGGAGAAGACAAGAAATTATAGCACTGGGAAAAACCTAATCCACAGCTCCAATAGCAACCAAAATTTTACTGTACTTTTTCGTATTATACACAGAATGTTATCTAATATTACTAAGTCTGTGCAAGGAAAGAGTAGCAAAGTTTCTTCTGAGAATTCTAACTCGGAGTATTTGCAAACTGCCTGCTGTTACTCAATAATAATTTAATTAGTTTGCACTTCACTATACTTGTTTTGCTTTAATATTACAAGAAAAGTATCCATGCATTCTATACTTGTTTTAAAGAACATGTTTTTATTAGATACCATAACTAACCACTGGCAAATAACTCCATACAAAATATAAAAACTTCAAAAATTGACATGCATCACATGTAAGCTGTGTATATAAACTCCATAAATAATTTTTATATTTCTTTCAATTATATTTCTTTCAATATTTACAATTTTTTCTTAATTTGCATTCTGTATATTCTATGTCGAATTTCCCACACCTAACCATCATCTTTTTTAATTTCAACAGTTTAAATGTCAAAATTATAGATAATTGAAATATTTTGGGGGGGGTCTAATCTTACTCAAAAAATCCTCTTGAAAACTAGGAAGAATATTAAGAATTTCTACTCAGCTGGCTACTAAAAATGGATTCTGGGAAACACATTTAGTCTTCCAAGGTCCGCACAAAGCAGATTTGATATACAGTTCCCTCCTCTTTGGATTTCCAGCCAACTGGAATGCAAACCTGCATGTCATAAATTTGGGCATACTCACAGGCTTTCCTGTGGTGAACTCCAGGTTCCCAGTATGAAATTACTGCAACACCTGTCAGCATGTAGAGGTACTTTGTGTGAATGTGCCTCAGTTTTTATCCACTACAAGCTGCTCCACCACAGAAGGTATTTAAATTTTATGGACTTCTGGGTACTATGCAACTATGAAAAAAGTGTGCAAATCCCAGTCAAAAAGGGTTCTCTCATACAGCCTCAATTAATTGCTTCTTAACTTTTATTTAATTAAAAAAATAATAAAATGGGATTCAACTCACGCTTTAGAAAGGGAATAGATATTTCCATTTTTTTTTAATAGATTACAACAGCCAACTATTCAAATTCTCCTATTAATCTAGAGTCTTACCTCTTTTTTTTTTTTTTTTTTAGTGGGGAACAGGCTAATTGCTTTAGAAGAAAATAAACCCTACTGACTTGTATAGACAGATTACCACATGTACAGTGATTGGTTCTATTTCTACTGCCATTAAGTCTGGATTTGATGCATATCACATTCCTTTTAAAGAACATAAGCACCCTATGTAACAATTTATCTCTAATAGACTCAATGTCCCAAGACCCATCTTTTCCTTGCAACCAAGTATCCCAAATGCCACCGCTTCAATAGAAGTTGAGAGTATTGAGATCATCCACACAGTGATCTCAGCATCTTACAATTTGCTTCACTTTCACTGAAAGCCAAGGAAGTCAAATATAAAGAGAAAAGAAAAAAAAATAGGGTGTGGGGGAGGGTGAATTCAAAGCCAGGAAAATTAGTCATGTAAAAATGTGTCTTAGCTCTCGAACATGAGATGCTGTCCAATGTAAATTAATATATATTGGAAAATATACAGTGATGCTCAGTTTTACCATATTATTATGAATTTCCTTCTTTTTATAGTTTTTCGTATGTATACACATTTGTAAGAGAAAATAAATTTATACAAAAGGATCATAATAGGGTAATTAAATGAAGCAAAAATTTTAATTCAACAGTTCAAAAGTTTACAGTCACCTTCTAATCCCCTCACTGTGCAAAAACAAAGTCTGAAAATTGCTATTCTAAATGTTATATTACTGGTTTTGCCTCTTATGCATGAAACAAACCATACAACAACAACAACAAAAACCAGCCAGTGGACATATAGCTATAGAAAGACCTCGGTTTTTTCAGTCAGAGGATCTACAGTGAAATATTTTCTCTTCTTTATTTACATTAAAGGGAATTAGTGATGAAACCAAGCTAAAATAAGTCCCCACTCAACTTTGTAATATAATGACGGGTTACTTTTAGAGCAGTCTTAGAGAGAAAATCCAACACATGCCATTTGACTGTTGCAAAATAATCCTCACTCTGTTTCTTCTTCTTCTTTCCATGAACTGTAATACAAGGTCCAATAGACAGCCTCAGATGCATCTCAGGTCCAGTACATGCTTTTCAAACTTAATCAAGGGAATATAGAAATGTATATAAAAAGATGAAAGTGTCTTTGCCTTTATACATACTGAAGAAAAAAAAAACCTAGGGGGAGGAAAGTGAGATCTTTCATAGGGGAAGGTTAAGTCTGATGCTAATGCTTATTTAAAATGGTGACAGTCTGAAGTAGTGAAGCCTTGCCGGGCTGCTTTAATTTCTCCCTGGAATAGCTCTCTCCCAACCTTCGGCAGCACATCAAAGTCTCTGGAGCTCAATTAAAATTGGATTATATTGAAATGCTCTATCTATGGAACTGTGTGCTCACTAACACTTTTCTTTCAGTAATACTCCAGATGACAGTTGCCCATCCCAATTTAAACAGTTGTCATAGAGACCATGAACTAAAGCAGCAGTAACTAACAATACAAAGGAAAGGTAAGTGGTAGGATTTCTGTGAATGAAGGGCTTGGTTTGCAGCCACAGTGCTCACACTGCAAGCAGCTAAATAGAGAAAACATAAAAGGCTGTAATACTCTCCTCACTCCTAAGGAGAAGAGCAAAGTAAGCAAGATAGTAAATATTTTCCTTTTTTCCCCCAGTAGCTAATAGTGTTTTACATTCCAGCATGTTGTAGCTACCTAAAATGTCCAGAATTAAATGACACTCCCTAAGAAAAACAGCAGATAACCCTGGAGTCAATCTACAGTCACCAGATCATAAATTAAAGGCATCAAATTGCATTTTATAATTGCAATAGGAAAAAAATAAGGTATTATCTTTTTCTATTCAAAAATTTTATAGAAGATTCTTTAATAATACATGATGTATAAATCCTTTGTCTTTATGATAAAAATCAAAAGTGAAAATCTGATACAAATCTGTAGGAAATTCATCGTCTGAACCCATCTGGTTAACACCGTGACATCCAATATGTGTAATGCTCTCAAATAATTTTATTACTGGTTTTAACTGTTTTATAATCTAACCATGTAGATTTTAGATGTACTGCACCAAAGCCTGACAATACCATAGGAAAACTCTGGCAGCTTCCAAAACTCCCAAAATAACATAAACAGCTTATGTTTCTGGCAGCACCAGACAGCAATGTATTTAACAGCATAGATTGCTGGTAATGATACTATTTTCTCATGTAGATGGCATGTTTCTGGCACTATAAACCCCTTAACCTTTCTTGTAATTGGCTTATTGAGAGTCCCAAGGTTGTTTTTTGTGCCATTGGGCTGATCACCATGGAAATGAACACTTATTGCTGTTTCACTGTAGTGCTCTATTTTTCTTCCAAGCCCTCCACAAGCATTCTCCCTGCTCTCCCGGGAAGGCAGCGTTAGGATTTTGAAGCAGCAACAAGGCAGAGTGCAAAGAGCGCAGGCCAAAGGGGAAGAAAACAAAAATGTGTCAGAAAATCTAAAAACCGCACAGATCAGAATTTGTCAAAACAAGGCCTTGGTTTAAACCAACAAGAAGGGCCCCCACAGCTTGGGCCTTGACAAAGCGTGGCCTTTTTATTTTTTTTCCCCCACTTTTTTTTTTTTTAAATTAATTTTTGTCTTTTTTTCCTCCCAGTGACAAAANTAGCCCAGCTGTAGAAAACACCATCTAATGAACCTGTCTGGGGCTGCTGTCCCCATCCTGTCAGGCATGTCAGGAGATGACAAGCACTGGGGACAGGCCGCCGCCAGTCACAGACAGGCCTGCCAGCTGGAGAGTTCAGCCCCAATCTAATCACGCCACCAGAAAATAACTTTCACGCTTGCAGCCTGACAGGATGGGCTCAAGGAAAAAGAAAAAGGAAAAAAAAAAAAAAAAGAAAAAAAAACAGGATTGAAACAATGCTTTTTGTTTCAATTACAAACCTTTCTTGGCACAGGAAAGGGTAGTGGGCGCAGGGAACACTTTTTAAAGCTGCTAGCACTGCTTGCTGGTTTCCTTTAGTGGAACTGTTTCTGTCTTTCTTTTAACACAAATAAGACCAATACAGACATTAATGCCAGCAGTTACAGAAAAAGAAGTGAAAATGAGACCATATTTGTGGCACCTGGATATGGCTTTGCTACATTTATTACGATGCATACACACTTTTCCAACATGTATATAAACATAAATCTACCTACAACCATTGATAGAGCTATATTTATGAAAATGTGTGAATTATGGTATGTGTTTTTATTATTTCAAAACAACTGGGCTCACTGAACATTATATCTCTTCATAGTCATCACTCTAGAGTTTGTATTCTCATTTGGGCAAAAACAGCCAAAGTACAAATGGTAAGACTGTTTGTGCTCCTGAAATGGGAATGAATATTCATACATAAGAATAAAAATTTAAACAAAAATATTAGAGCCCTTGGCCTCAACATACTTGGTTCTCTCCTATTTGCAAATAGACTGTGAATAAACAAAAAGGAAAACCTTGAACATGTATCTTCAAAAGGGCTATAATGAACAGGCAGTAGTGTACTGGTAGGCATCCTGTCTTTCTCATCCAAAAATTGCCAACACAGATTTCTGCTCCAGGAATTTAATAATCAAAAATTGCTAACAAAGATCTCTGCTCCAGAAATCTAATAATCAGTAAATCCACAGAAAGAGAGGTTTAAAATTATTATTCAAAAGGCATTAAAAGAAATTATTAGGTCTAGACACAAATTTACTTCAAAAATAAACATCCAGCTAAAATTAAAAAGCTAAGTGTTAACTACATGTATCCTATCTACTCCTAAATGTATATCGTAGTATATTTATCTTTTGGTGTATGTATCTTAGTGTACATATATCTTAGCAAACAATTTGCATTATTTGAAAGCGAACTGGAATGGAAAATGAGTGATTAATGTAGTACTTAGTAATTATTTTAGGAAGAAATTATGAATGAGCATAGGTCCATTTAATCCCTATAAAATAATAAAAAATGAAGATTTGTTATTACATCCTGCCATTCATTCACTCTCTGCTGACATTATACATGTCAGAAAGTCTGTTTAAAAGCTTGCTATCTCTATTCATCTTTGTTTCTGGCATGAAATACAGACTATAATAATCTTGTCAAGCCTACATTTAGACACTAATTCATGACCCTCTGCTACAATTTAGAGAAAATTCATACATAACTCTTTTAAGACAAACTATGACCCCAGACGGAAGGGTAATATCTAGATTCAGCTGCCAAATATATGCTGACTAAAGCCACAGCCACCCTGATGTTTCTGTATGAATGAGATGGCCAAATCAGTAACATTCATTAACTTTTTTTAACCTGAGGACTAATAAGCCTTTTTTTTTTTCCTGTTTTGAGATACTAGGTATTCAACTAGGCATCATCTTATTTTCCTGGAAAGTGAGAAGGAGTCATCTCTTCCACAATTTAAAGACTACAGCTAAAGCTGATAAAGAGAAAAAAGAAGTAGATGCCAGATGCTGATGCCACTGACAATGCCAGAGAGAAGTGGTGACTCTCAGCCTTCCAGCAAAGCCTAAAACACCCCATTAGGGACTCAATCTGCAAACTCATGCAGGAGGATACATAGCAGACCTGACCATTATTCATAATCTATCTGTAGACTTGAGAGAGAAAAAAGTCAAACAGAAGAGGATTGCTGCATACAAACAAATGGAAATACCTCCTGTGAACAGTCTAGATAAAAATGCACTTCTGCAAGGAACATAGGTATAAATGTAAATATAATTGAACCTAAAATCCCCTATCCATCCTAAAAATCTGAAAAGTGGGAGAGTAACAGTAAGTGCTGCCAGGAAAAGTGTTAGTATTTTGATACATCGTTACCTAGACTGCAAAAATCTTTTAGAGAGCAGGAAATAAGAAACACATTCAGGATTTTTTTTTTTTTTTTTTTGTTAGGAATTTTATTTTTATTAATTTGATAAAGAGAATGGAGAAAAATATGCTTATTATTAGAGAAAGACAGGTAAGCTATTCTGTACATGATGACAATACATGAGCTGCACAGATCTGCCTGTCAAAGGCATAGATTGACATGAAGGGAAATGACACTGATAGATGTCCTATCTCCTATATTTGGTATATTTTGGTATATGACTAGTTACAGATTGATGTTATATCTTTATTCACATATACAGGGACCAAAGAAGCACTGTCAACTCCTGTTGATTCAAGATGCTGAAATATCATCTCATCTCTCACACCAGTTGGGCCATGAAGTGCTACAGAAAAGCACATCCACATGAAATGCCAGAAGTTTCTGCTAGACAGAATGAAACTATTAAAATTGAAATTTTGTCTGAAAATCAGCATACCACCTTTGTTAATAATTAAAGGTACTGCATAAATTTTAAACCCTCCAGCTGAAAAAAGAGATGTTCTATTTTAAAACAGTGGAAATAAATAAACAAAACAAACCCATTGATTTGAAAGGGCATTCTTACAGATTTTTTTCTCCTAGACAGTATCTTTCTCAAAAACCACCAAGTACGATTTTATCATTAGCTTATACACTGCTGCTTTATGGTGGTATTATTTAATTTATTTCATTCATGTTGAAGCAGAGAGTGCTGGCCTCTTGACCCCAATTTTCACTTAAAGAAACAAATTTCTTTTTCGCAAACTAACTCAATTTTTCTCCTGTCAACCTTTAGCCTCACTTTAAAATATTAACCTTTTTCCTATCATTATAAGCATCCAACATTCTTCTATCCAAATTTAATGTTAATCACCATATCTTATGATAATGTTATATTCACTTTTAGCTATCTCTGTCAGGCACACAAAAGTAATTTAAATCTAAACATCCTCTTTGAATATAATAGTACCAGAGCATTTCTGTCCATGCCAAAATCATACAATCCCCTTGAAAAAACATTATTTTCTCTGTGTATTTGCAATTTTTCCATTTTGTACTCTAAAATGTTAGCTAAAAGATCTGTTTCTCCTTTGAATGTAGGGCAGGAAGCTAAGACAAGGCTGAGGACACACTTCCAAAAGGTAGAGCAATGCAACATTACTACAATCACTTGCCTTCCTCTTCTGCCAAAAATCATTAGGAAAAATGAAGATATAGCAGAATTAGGGAGAGGAAGCCTGAACCGGAGGAAATTTTTTCCTACATTTATTTTTAAGCCATCCCACCAAATTAATAGAATGAGGTGTGTCAGCACTGCTGACAGAGCAATCCATTTTATACATATTGCTAGAAATAATTTAAAAATTTAACACTACAGAAAATACATGAGAATTTTTTTATATTGTCATTCCAGAAGCAGTATCCAAGTAAGAGACATTAGTAATTATAAATATTAATGGTGCTTTTTGATTTGTTTTCAAAAATGCTGAGTGCTTTTAACAGCTGTTACCTTTGGAAGTTTGAAGTAGAATCTGGAAGTACTTCAGAAAGTCTAAACTTGTTTTGACATGCAGGTGCCCACTATCAGGAACCTATAGAGTGACCTTGCTTGTCCCATGAAAGAAAATTTCCCCCATGTATAAGGAACTGCTGAGAAGAAACACCTTTTTGCTTCAGGAGGAGAAACAGATACATGTATTTCTCCTGCTTGGTATTAACCAACCAACCAACTTAAGTGCCCATGGTATGATTCATTTAAAACACAGTGAAACATAAACAAAACAAGGCCACAATAATTTGTGAAATACCTCGGTGAATGAAAACAGTTCCCTTTGGCCATTTCAACCTTCCAACGCAACTGTAAAACATTGACATGAGTCCCCGCATCATTACATCGTAGCATATTTACCAAGGAGAATAAGGTAATCAAGCTGTATTTTTTTTTTTTTTAATCTAGTGAGAGCATTACTCTTGGAAGAGCTTTTTAAAAATCATTTGGTTGCTATTGGAACAGCTTTCACTGCCAGCAGGAAAACTTCGGGTATTTTTAATATTTATGAAAAACCATAAATCTTTCACAATGGACAGTGTCAGCTAGTTCTATAAAAGCCCAAACACTTCAAATACTTTTTGCCACTTTATAGTGGAATGAATCAACAAAAATGACTTTTCAAACTTATTGTTAAAAATTTACAATATGGGAAGAGTCTGGCTGATCTTGCTGAGATCGTTATTTGAGAGACTGAGCCAAATACTCCTAAAAGCATTCCAGTTTTGTAGACGCATACAGCGAATAACACCAGGAAGTAACATTTTCCCATCTCAGTACAAACAAACTAAATAGATCCCAACCAGAGAATAAAACAACCCAAGATATCTTTTACTTGAAAACATCACCCTTTGTAAAGAAGGAAAACCTGCTTATGGGCAATTACCATCCCAGAAGTGTTGGGATCTGACAATAATGATCTCGTTTGTCCACTAGAGGGCAAGGAGTGGGAAATTAAAATATCAAACTGAAACATTATATATCTCTACAAACACTTCAAATAAAACTCCTGATAGTATAAACAATAACATAATAGTAGCACAATTCAAGTTAGATGGAACTTGTATTCTTTAACTCTCTGAATTTTCTTCAATGATAAATGACCCTGTTCAATGAGGATGGTAGTACATTCATGCCTCCAGAACCCACTAACATCCAATGATTTTCATAGACATTGAACAGCAAAAGTTTTGATGGGAATTGCAGAGCTGCCTGATTTTAGAAGGACTGTGTCTTATCCAAAACCCACTGAAATTGTTCTACATCCTTCCATTGATTTCAGCAGCTTTGGATTAAATGGGGCTCTGATTGGAGAAACATAATTAAAAAATGGGGGGAGCAGCACTAAACACAACGAAATAGGGAGAGAGAAAGAAAGTGAACAAATCCCTCTCTTCAAATTATTAAGCAATAAAAGAAAGAGATGAGGCATTGGGTAGACTAAAGACAACCATAATATCCTGATCTTTTACCGTATTGCTGCATTTGTATCTACACAGAAAGGTGTATTTCTGAAAAGTGTTGATGCCATACAATGAAGGCATCACTATGTCTTGTCAGGACATCCCTCTGGTTCCCTGCACAAGGGAATTCCCTGGGCAATTAATCTGCAGTTTAGTATGAACACATCAGTTCAGATACTTGTCCAAAACTTCCTATAAAGACAGTTCTACAGAGTCAGTGGGTTCCACCCTGCTTAGTTCAGCCCATGTATGAACAATTTGTGCATAAAAGAATGATATTTCTTTTATAACGATGAGTCAAGCAAACTCACCTAAGAATCTCATTGTCAAGCTGGATTCTTTCCTGGTTGCATAAAGTTCCCAGTGACTGTAGGCCACCTGAGGCGTATGTCACATGTTGACATGGTAAAATTGAGGTGTACAGAATTTTCAATAGACTGGCAGGTGAAACAGTGGAGAAGAAAAATGCAAATTTGCTTTTGTTTGCATTTTGTCTGCAAAGCTAAATACATTTCTTCATGGCTTAGTTTAAACACAGAGTCACGAAAAATTCTGCTGTGGTCTTTTGCGCATTGCTAGTCATTAAAATTTCTGGAGGCCAAATGCTCTCTCTCTCTACCACCTTCTCCTTTATAACACACAGGCTCAATAAAGTCAAACATTACAAAGAGCAGTGGTGGGGCAAGAGAACACAATTAAATTCCCACTTTCTTCACGATTTTTGGTCAGTTTTGCAGGAGTTTATTGCAAGACATTACATTGCTGAATACTGGAACAGAATAGGCCAAGCTAGGTGAAAAGTAGGGCCATGACCAATTGAATCGTCTTTCTCAGGACAAGAGAGGTGGGTGTTAGGAGCAGAATCTTTGCATCCTCATAGAGCCAAAAATTTACTATGTGCTTTGGGAAAAGACTTCACTGATATTAAGCTGTCTAGCCACTGCCACTGTGGCCTAATTACAGTATGTCGATATCTTTTTAAATTTAAATTTAAAATATAAGATAGAAGACTGAAATTAATATCTCCAGTCAGATATATTATGCAGTCTGAATTTGCATTAGCAGCAACTCCATTGACCATAAACAGGAAAATTCACCAGGGTTATCTGATCACTGATCATCTATTGATAATTATTTATTGATAACGGCAGTGATTTTAGACTTGTCTATATAGCAACTGTACTATACACTGGGACCAAATAAAACCCACAAAAAGGAACAGGATCTGACCTATCAAGCACAGAAATGTGATCTGCATGTGGGATGACCCAGTTTCCAAATTATATTGTTCAAGCAGGTTGTTGCAATAGATATTGTGCTAGGTCTATGCTTGAGATCCTTACTTACATTACAGAAAAAATCTTCGTAATGAAACAGAATAGTCCTGTGGTCCTGTGTGGCTCCTCACAGCATCATTTAATTTCTGGGCGGCACAACATTCACACTGCTGCAACAACCTTCTCATATTTTTGTGCTAATATTTCAAAGCATAATTCAGAACATAACTGCAATCTATATTTTTCACATACATATTTATCAATGATAGATAAATCTGCTACAGTACAGTGCAGTCCCCTCCCAACCTAAGCCATTATGCAAGAGGTAGCAGAAAAAATTCTTCTCCCACAGTGTCTCAGTTCCAGACTCTGCCAGTGAGTAGGCCTGTGCTGTTGACCTTAGCTAATCTATTTGAAATCCTGTATATGCCCTTTACCATATGGGAATAGTTCAGTTTAAGAAACACACAACTTTATGAAATCAAACCAAATTTTTATCTCTAGAAACAGAATCAATTGAGGCATGTTCCCCCCGCTTCATTTTCTTTTTAATCAAACTGGAGGTTTTCCCCTGTCTCCCTTACAGTAAAAAAGTCCCTAAAAAGACTCCTTTCTTTTTTCCCAACAGACAGCAGATGAGAAACTAATTTATTTCCTTTTCTTTTGGTGTAAAAAAATATGAAATAATTTTAATCAGTTAAGAAAAATAAAACAAATAACAACTGTTTACTTCAACAAACTACTATTATTAAATAAACAAAGAAAAGAAAGTCAAGGAGGCTGAATACTTTGATCTTTGCAGGCTTACACCCCAGAATCCATAATCTGAATATAATCAGTGATATGCTCTTAATTATTCAGATCCCTGACATTCCTTTCTTAAATTAAAATGTACATAGAGATAATGTCATTAACAGGTGAAAATATTCTATATCTATACAATGTTATAATAACTTTTAAAACTGTGGTTTATTCCAAGATTTTGAAAAGAAAATGGCATATTTTAAAAACTACATTTTGCTGGTACAGAATCAGATATGTTCTGCTGCTAAAATCAGCTGCTACATGGAGAATGTATAGAAAATAAGGATGGTAATTGAAATTATTGACCCAGTGATAACTCTCTGAGTAAACAAAACTTGACTTCAACGGGAATTACACTTGAGTTAACACTGCAGGGTTGGACTGCACAATTGCCAAATGACTTCCTGTTTTTTCATCTTGTATATTAAAACCTGTAAAACCTTGATGCCTTGACATAATTTTATGTTGTCACTAATGTCACAGGACACCCCAGCTTGCCTTTGTGCTCAGAAGAAGCCCCTCTGCTGACATCTATTATGTACAGTCTGCTTCCATTTGCAACTGTGCAATGCAAACAATGTGTAGGGAACGACCTGTTCAGTTCCACACCATCGACAGATAAAACTGCTGAGCTCGGAAGCACAATTAAAAACAGTAGCTGTGATAAAAAAAAAAGAACATCCCACCAGTTTACTGCTCTGATCACAGGAAGACTCCAGGAGTAATAGCCGTTGTGTGTTTATGGAAGCAGGGAGGTGACTAAAAAGTGCCCTGTCAGTTTTCAGCTCTGTCTTGCCAGCTGCATTAAAATGCAGCCCTGAGCAATTTTTTTTTTTTTTTTTTTTTGTCTGGAATTTCAGGAGCAGAGAGTACAAAAGAGCTGATGAGCAATGAATGCTTCACCCTTCCTCAATTAATCTTGTCTCTCTACCTTTGCTTTTGCTTTCCCTCTACATGAAGGTAATAATGACACCCTCATCCATTATCCTTTTATCCCTGTTATTCTCATGAAATTGCTTAATAATATGTTACAGATTCGTCTTCACTCACATAATTCTTCCTGTCATTTGCAGTATATCATCCTGCAAACATACAGCCCACTTTCACTGGCCGTTCTTTGAAGATTATTGTCAGTGACATCTTCAGGATGCGTTTGGAATCTGGAGCATCATTTCCGTTGCGATGGGGAATTACACTGACTTATCTGTCATTGCCAAAAGCACAACAAGCAATTCAGTGTTAATGCAAAGGTAACACAGGTTTTTATCATGCCGCCAGAACAAGAGCTCTTGTAAATTTATGCTAATATGGCCCTTTTATAGTTTAATAACCTCCTCCCCTACTGGAAAAAGGGGCACATGCACACGCACAAGCACACACATGCACACACTAGCACCCACACACGCTGGTAGTTCAATAATCTGTGTCACAGTGTGGTAGGTAATTTGTAGCTGATCCTCTTGTAATTATTTATTTTAAATCTTTTTATGAATGCTAATCTTATATAGTACAGCGGATCTCCAGTTCTGTTAGATACATAGAAGTTATAAGAGGCGACTGAACAGCTCCTATTTCCAACAGTGGGTATCAACCATGAATGGTTCCCATGACATGAATTTCCTATTTCTCAACAAAATAATAACAGATCAGTTTTTTATGCTCGTTGGAGGGTTTCTTCCCTTTCTTTTCTTTTCTGTCAGGCTATGGCTGCTGATTCCATTTGCTTTCCTCATCAAGAAATCCACTACTACAAACGAGCCCTTCTCCCTGATCCAGGGTGGCATTCCAGAGGGACCCTGGCGATCCTGCCTGCATGCCAAATCTGACAACACATGACAAGCCGGTCGGCGTGCAGTAATTTGACTAATTATACCGGATTAGAGCATATTAATGCAAGCTGTTTTCTCCAGAGTTAATGACCTGCTGACTGGGTTCTGTAAGGCCCCACTAGGTCTGCAGACAGCTAAAAAACAAAACCCTGCTTTCTAAGCCCTCGTCATTTCGCATCAGCAAATGAGTATATCAAACTACTGAGCAGCAAAATTCAAGCGACATTTTGTGTGCTACAAACCAATGCAGCTTTCCCTAACTTTCCACCTCAAGGGTTTCTTTGATATAAAATTAAAAATCTAGGTTTTTTTCTCATTTATTGCCTTCCTGCAATGCAGAATCCAGAAATTGAGGAGAATAATTTTTTGGTATTTTTTTTTTCTAGATATCTTCCCAGTTTTTTGTCAATGAACACAGGGGAGAGAAAAATAATTTATAGTCACTATAATATTTCCATGTGATTTCATTACTATTTTACCATTATACGCTTTTAAACAAATGATATTTGTTAAATATTAGTATATTAGTATTCTAAAAAACCTTATTGAAGTGATACTCTGAAATTAAATACGTTTTTCAGGAGCTTACAACCCTTGAGATAATTACTTTGAGACTGTTTTTTTTCATCTACTTTTTTCTAGCTGAACAACTTTTTCAGAAATAGATTGGCTGTTGTTTTTAATTATTTTAGGTGCATGAAAAATATTTTCCAAACTCAAAATAAATTATTTTAAAATCATTTCATTTTAAACTTTTGCTTCTTTCAAATAGAGGTTGTTACTAACACAATAATTTTGAAAAAAATGAATTAATAAGGCTGAAATTGAAGCTTTTTCTCCGCCCCAGAGCCATGAATAACCTTTAGCAACATGATGAGGGCTTTGCATGTAGCTGTGTAGATAAAATGTAGGTTCTCATACTCTGAAATACAGAGTCATGGTTTTCATTTAATGACTTTAATGTATATACATATAACTGAATTATCTTACACAAACAGTTAAATTATCCTCTAAGGATTCTAAAATAAATTCACATGTGGATCTCTTCATATGCACAAACTCATGTATTCTTATTAAGAGTTTGGAATATTTCAATACTCCACTGAATACTGAAATTATGTACATTTAGCAGAAGTCAACAGTTACTCTTTTCCTTCTTTTTCTAATGCCTTTTATTTTTTAACACTTGTATGTGTTACTTTCTGGAATTACTAGCAATATAAAATCAAACTCCTGGTACATTTTTCTCAAAATACATGTGAAAGTGGGCAACTGAATTGCAGCTCAGGTGCACATATTTCCAACATAAATGTACTGCTGATGCCAAACATCAGAGATATGTTTATTATAGGGAAAAAAGTTAAGAGTTTCTGTTAGCACTACATCATCATGTCATAATAATTCTGCATATACATGTGTATCCTGTGTCTCAGAAAGGACTAATGACATACATCCAGCACATAAGATACACAGGGAACCAAATCCTATGCTTAGGCCCACATGTGTATCTAGCGTAACTCAAATGGAATTTAAAATTAGTTTACCATAAATGAGATCAGAAATATACTCATTTAAACCATAAGGCCTTTGAGCCAAATTAAACTTCGTACAGTCTACTATCAAATTAGTTATGCCTTGCATTTGTAAGCCAGAAGAAAATTGGGCTATTTGTGACCTGTGCTTGCAGAAAGCACTCTTTCTTTTCAGTGAGTAAAAAGAGGGTCTGAAAAACATTAGTAGTGCTGTAAAAGTCCTAGAGGACTAGCTCAATCAGGAGATTGGTAATGGACTAAAGACCTTAACTCTAATTTACTGGACTACATACAATAGTTGAACCAAATCCTGGTCTTGCCTTTAATTACCTTAAGACCTCTGCTTTGCCATCACCCCAAAGAGCCTGAAAGTTATCACCCTCAGACTGCTCTTCCATAATCTATGGAAAATGAAATGTCCACTGCAACCTGAAAGGAAAATATCAAATGCTCACAGCAAAAAGGCACCACACCCTGGCATTCTTGTTGGCACTCTCAGCAGAGGACTGGAGAGTGAATGAAGGTTACTAAGCTGTCACCCTTAAGGGGGATCCTTCAGGTCATGGGTGAAGCATATCAGGAGGGCAGTGTGGGAAAGGCAGAACTGTTGCTGCTCATGCATAAATAAAGGACTTCGGTCTTCAGGGCTGTCAATCCAGCATCTTTCAATAGAACTAAATTCATTATACACAAAAAGTGTAGATAGCCGTTCTAAAAGGAATAAAGCTGGCTTCTGACACTCCTCTGGATAACTATGTAATCAGTTTTATAATGAAGCTACTTTTACAGTAAAACTAGGTTTAGTAACTGGTTTTGTACATTAGAAGTAAGAAGGAAAAACAAAACAAACAAGGTATTTGGTGAGTTTGTTACAAGAAAAAGAACTTCATCTTTTAATATATATAGACATATATGATATATGATAGATAGTATATTTTGCGCCAACAGAGAAACAGTCAAAAATATAATTTTTAAAATAAGGAAAACATTTGTATAACACTAAATGGCAATTAAAATGTACACACCAATACAGGAAATCTCAATGTTTAGATTAGCAGCCCTTAAAGCTTTGTTGCCTTTTAGAATTTATGGAATACAGACTTGCTGTAAAGGAAGAAATATTTAATTCTTGACTTTATGTGAGTTCTGAACCTGTTTATCTAAAATTCCAACCTTTGTAGCTGACAGAAATTTTTAGGTTTTGCTTGAACAGCCTGATTACCATTCACACCTTCAGATCTCTGTGACACTGGCATGAAATGGTGACTGGGTGATCTCCTAGAAACTTACATGGATGCATAAATCATGCTGTTGTCTTTTCTCTTACAGCTATATAAATCCTGGTAGAGAGGGTAGAAGGTTTGTGATATTAAGGCCTTCTTTGCTACCTTCCCAAGAGATCAAATGTTGCACCTTTTTTACATACAAATGTCCATATGTACATTTGTAAAACACCCGACTGAAGTAATGAAATTAATTACTTTATTTTTCTATCATTGTGTTTTCTGGAAGATAAATAGGAACCAATGACTGCAACATTCACCAATCACAAACCCACTTTTCTTTCAACCTGTGAATTCTGTCATTGCAGCTTTGAAATCTTTTCGTTTTCCCTGCAGACCACTTATGCTCCAAAGCATATAAGAAAAACTATATTAAAAGGATCTATCGGGAAGCCAAATAGGACTTTTACTCAGCAGGGATGAAGGTGTTCACTAGTTTCATTTTGAAAAATGAATAAAGCACTTTTCAGCTTGTCAAGCACAAAATATCAGACTATAAAATAGATTTCATATTAGTGTAATTATTTTATAACCACTATGATTCTTCATTTGAGTTAGTTAAAATTTTGTAAAGGGCATCTTCTCAGGCAGGATGCTGAAACTGTAAAATTAAGTACCATTCTGAAGATAACCAGGTTAAGAAAAGAATAAGCTGGTATGTGTTGAACAAATAGACATAATGGTCAGTCAGAAAGACAACATATTACAAATCAGTGATGGAAGCTTTCTTTAATATTAAAATATCTTTTGACACCCTATTTTATTCAGGCATGGCATACAGTACTTGGAATAAATGTTTCTATATTCAAGTGACTGGGTTCTCCTAGACCTAAAAAAACTGAGTAATAAAGAACCAAAATCTGTGGCATTCAGAATCTCATATTATCCTGATTGTCTTGGCTATCTAGAGCTCAGAGCAGCCCAAATATCTCCAAACAAGCTTTTATCATACAATTAATTGAGTTAATTCATGATACTAATTTATGCAAAAGCTTTAAAAGTTGGTGTAACCAAGGAAAAAACAAAACCAAACAAAATGCATGCCCACGCACTATTTGTTATTATTTGAACCCTCTAATTCCAAAATTAGGCAGTGGTTTTGAGGAAACAAAATCACCACAGGAGGCATACACTATAAAAAAATTGGATAGTCAAGATTTTTATTTCATCAGTCATTGTGTACATTGCAATCCATACAGAAAATACACTCCTATTTTGATAAAGAGGTTGACAGAACAAGTTTTAAATTATTTGTTACTTTCATCAGACACCTCAGATTAATATTTGACTGGGAACTGAGCATTTAAAAAATGTCATTATTTATGGGTGTCCAAAACCCTATGCCAGCTATTCCTGTCTAAATGTAAGCAACGATCTGATTGTCTACAAAAGCAGACTACATTAAATGCAATCACCAGTTAGTACGCACAGTTTACTGTTGAAGGTAAATTCTCAACAAATGAGATTCAAGAGACACGTCAATTTTTTTTTTTTTAATTATCTTTTAAGGGGCATTTTAAGGGGCATTTCCTAAAATTTAAATTCAATGAGCAATAATCTATGTAGAGTTTTTGATCCGGCTTAAGTTATCTATTATCTAAAAACGATGGTACTAAATAAAAATCACTAGAAGGCTACAGCATCTGCAAGACAACAAAAAAAGCTTAAAGCACAGACTCCATGAAACATTTAGCTGTATTTTCCACACACTGATGTAGTGAAAAGGGGTAAGCTGTAAAAATGTGCTTCTGAGAGTTTCAAACCATATTGTACAGAAGTCACATCAAATTAATACTGAGGACCATTTAGAGCTTTTATTCTGAAAAGCTTTTGAAAAGGGATTAAACTATGAAAACTCGCATGATACTAAAGTACCTATTAATGGGTTTAGGGGGGGAGGAACAATGAAAGTGTTATTTTTAGATAAATCGTTACTTTGTATGTAGCAGCACAAAGCATTTGCTAAAGAGACACTGCAACAGTTCTCCAGCAATATCCTGCACGTCTAAACACTGATTAGCAGGAGAATTTTTCTTGTCATTAAGAACAATCTTGTATAGAAAAGAGTGTCTTATGGCTTTCTCTTTAATTTTTGACAATTTTTATAAATAATTCATTAGGAAAACGTAATCCTTGTTAAAAATTGCATAAGTAAAATGACACCATTTTTAGATTACTTGTTATTGTAGAAAATGCAATAGAAGGTTTGTAGTCCTCTATACACACATCTAAATATCGAAAGCCTGCTAACTACTGATATAAAAAAAAAGTTCACACTGTATCATACACTTAACACGCAAAAAAAAAAAAATGTTTTCAAAAAATAACAGGAAACAGCATGAGTAGTGCGAACAAGGAACGGGGGTAGTTGTCATCTCATCAAAAATAATGAATGCTCAAGAGATTTCTAACTTCATCTCTTCCCAGTCATTTGTCCGATAACAATAGACTACCAGGAGAGAAAAGACTAGACGCAGAACGCGCTCTTCTTCCTGGGCTCTAGCTAGCACCTGTAACCCCAAACAGCTATGTACCAGCTGAAATCCACATGACGACAGCCCCAAAAGACAACTGGAAATGTTGTTCCTAGCCTGCTGTGCCTTCATTCAGCGGCGGGATGCACCACATGGTGGATGACAGCTTTGTGTCTGCCCCATCTTGCAGCCTCCCCTCCTCCCTCGACACACAGTCGTGCACACACAAAACAGTCTTATGGCTAATGATGCAAACATGAAGTGTAAAGTCTCCTTAATTTGACCCTTGTTAAACTCCTAATTGGATTGAGGCGGTCTCAGAGTGGAAAGCAACCCTGGATTATTCAAGAAAGCTTTTACAAAATGAAGACCAAATTACAAAAGGCTTCCACTCTGGCTGCAGGACACCACAAAGAACAGGCAATGAATTGCAGCTGTCACTTAAGTTAAAAATCTAATCAATTGCCTTTTTTTTAAACAGGTAACTTTTTGAACAGTTTCTTCATTGTGATACTCTTCAGAGTGTGCTTGACCCAAATTTAATAAGCTGCTATTAAAGCAGAAGAGCAGCTGTAGAGCAAACACTGTAGAATGATACCGTGCATTCAGGCTCTTAATGATTTTAAAATGACTACAACCATTGCTTCATTCAAGAGGAACAAAGCTCAGGGCTCTTCGCTCAACAATGTCTTAACACAAACTGTCTGAACAGACAGCATTCATTTGTCCTTCATGAACCCAAAAGGTCAGCTGCATTGCTGAGAACATCTCAACAGTTTAATTGTGTTTCTCCTGTAGGAAGACAGAGGAGAAACTTGGGGATTCCTTGTGTATGAAAACTAGCCTTTCTTTCTTTTTTTTTAGCTCCTTCCAAGGAAAATATACAGCTTAAGCATGGAGACAAGGGGTGCATGATATGCAGACAGGTGTAAAACATGAAGTAATTATAGAAGCTCAAATTAGTTCCTAGGCCTGAGGCAAAAAAGAGAACAGTGCCTTGACAAAAGGGAATAGCAAATAAGGATAGCAAACAAAAAATGGCTTGAATGTGTAAATTAGCAAGAAAAATGAGACAGAAAAGCAGCTTTACTCTACTATTATTCACCACATGAGAACAGAGCAGCTGAACATGATCAAGAGGGCTTTGGAGGAGAGAGGCAGGCATCAACACCGAAACGAAGCCAAAGAGTGGCAGCTCCGCACTTTCTAGTCAGTCACTCATTATGTGGTGAAGTGCTCTTGAGAAGTGCCTCTTATACTTGACCTATCATATTACTTCTTCTGTAAACACATAATCCCTGCTTGTTAGGTGGTGTCAACACTAGCATTCATTCACTGTGGTAGTCCTTTTGTGTATAGACACTTTAGAAGTGCTGCCAAAACCAAAGAATTGACACCATAATAAAACAATTTGAATTTCAACCAGGTAAACAGATCCTAAGAGCTTCTGTGAGATGTACTGTGCAGAGCACTACATCCAGTGTCCCTTATTTGAGACAAAGCTGCTTTCTTATCACAAAACCATTTTTGGGTGTGTGTCCTTTTAGCTAGATTAACAACCACCTAATGATTACCATTAATAAAGGAACAGGTTTAATAACTGGAATTAAAGCCACTGCATCTTATGTGCTTCATTCATATAGAAAGAAAAAAAAAAAACAAAAACAACCCAAAAACCCCCACCAGTCTGAATACTTTTATTATGAATCAGCTAAGCAGAAAACCTGAAACATAACATATTGTACTTGTGCAGAACTGACCATTTCATAGATACAAAGTGCTATTTCACTAAAGGTCACACAAAAATCATTAAATCAGTCAGATTTTATGCCACAATTTCATCCCATTTAAATTTCAGTTGTATTTCATACATAAATTTTGTACTTCAGTCTTTGTGGAGACTTATGTCTGATTATTATAATTAGATATTTATATCTTCTACTCAAAGCTTATACCTCTTGCTGTTGAAGGGAAAAAATTCATCTTTAATCCTTAAGAACACTTCCTTCAAACAAGAAGTATAGATAATTGATTCTGTGCTTCTGCGTTGAGGTATTCTAAGTAGACTATCAGCCTAGCATTTATGAAGAGCTTTGAACAGTTTTGCAGTCTGTAGGACTAAAAAGATGAATCAATCTTTCACTGAACACTTGAAAAAATAGGAGCAAACTTTCTGATATATCAATGTAGTATCAACGAAACACTCCACTAGAACAGTAGTATTTGGCTGAAATGCCAATTTCTACAAATGAGTCCAGAAAAGGACAAAAGGAAGACTCGGACACATTAGTGCTCCACCTCTCAAAGCTGAAGACCCACAGTAGCACTTGTGTGCATCAAAAGGAGTGAGAAAGTGCCATTAAAGGCTTGATACTGCAACAAGGTGACATGATGCATTACTGCAGCCATGTCTAAAAAAATAACATATTATCATGTTACACCAATATCATCATCTCCCTGCCCTTGATTGCCAAGATTTTTTGTTGGGTTTTCTTGGGCTGGAGATTTACACTATGTTCTTATATACATGTAAATTTTGCAGCTGAATGTATTGTGTCCTTGCACTGAACTGTGCATTTCTGGGAAACTTTGGCACCATTAGTGTTTGATTCAGTTAGCTTACTTTGCAGCTTGGCTACCCTTTGGTCCTCAACTCATCCACCTGGGAACAGGAAGAGTGAAATACTCCCTCCTGTACTAGCCACTGCATCTCACTCAGACACTTCTGATTGAATTCTCAGCAGCCTCAACCAATCTGAATAAACTTCAAATGGAAATCTAATTCTCACACCTTCTACCTTTGTCTTTCAACTGGTGCTTCTCCCAGTCCTAACCCCTAAACAGAACTTCTTCCCTACATCCCTGGGCGTTTAGAAATGCCATTTTATACTGACTTAGAAAAAAAGCAGATATACCAGCTTCCTACATGATGTAGTAGCCATCTCTATTTATTAGGATCTTTCTACCTTTTCCACTATGTCTTCCTTCTATTTATTTTCACAATTTCTTGCATTTGCCAAAATTAGACAGTAAAATGAGGCCAGAACAACGTAATTTTTATTTCTCTAAGGCAACACAGAAATGTGTGTCAAGGCAACACAGAAATGTGTGTCACTCTATAAATATTAAACAAGATCAGTAACAAATAACATAGGCCTGTTAATGCAGCCCTCACAAGTTTCATGTTTAGTAATATTCATTTAAGAACATTACAGCACCATGCAAAAGAAGCAGGTTTAGCAGTTCGTGCATGTGCAAAGGTCTTGTTCAATCCTTCTCATTAGGACTTGATTTAGAAGGTAAAGAAATACCAGTCAAGGTGTCAATATAATTATCTACACTTCTAAAAGATTTGCCATGAACTTCATAACAAGTGTTCCCTCAATACTTCTGGATTCTCTGTTGTCCCCCTCTTCTCAGATATATTGTTTCCCACACTAAAAAAGCTTTCCTTTACAGTATAGACTTCACAAGCCTCTGGACAGGTTAACCTTTAGGTCAGTGATGGATGATGAAGAGACTGCTGTCACACTGTCTGGGGCTCTGGAGAGCAGCCTTGGAAAACTACCTTATTTGCTTTCACAAAGCAATGACTTCTGTGCACAAAAGCAGCAACTACATTGAGGCTGGCTCAGTTCAACCACAGCCAAGAGTAATTCTGGAGAATGTTGACATTTTACAGCATATTCACATCAGAGTTATCACATGGGCCAACTGTGCTTAGCTGTACTGGTAGATACCCTTTAAAGTTGGGATTTCTGTTTATTATGGTATTTTTCTTTATGTGAAGAAAGCCATCCAGTTTCTACTTTATTTCAAACTTCTTTAAGCAAAGAACTACTTCTTCCTTCCTAATTTGTCCTCTGTCCTGATTTCCCTCTTTGGAATTTTATATTGCTTTTTTAGTCCAGCCCCTTCAATGAAACAAATTTTACTATACATTTTTTAATTAATTTTGCCTGAAAAGTTTTCATGTCTTCCATTTTAAATTCATTCTCTTTGATCTCTTTGCCCTGATCTTCAGCTCATCCAGTCACTCTTTTTCTAACCAAAGCACAGCATATTTTTTGCTTGTCTTCATGTTTGTGATTTATTTCTTTTATTCCACAGAGTTGTATAAACTTCACTAAAGTGGTATAAAAATTGAGGGTTTAATGTAATCACTATAATTTTGACTGCACAACACATACAGTACCACAAGATCAGTGTGAGGTTGGAGTTCAAATTCCTTATGCATTTAGTAAACTCAAACAGGCCAGCATTTGCTTTACAAGCAGTCCAATATGTCCACCCTGTGACTGATCAGCGCATACAGAATATGGCAAACATTATTTTCTCCACATTTTTTCAGAATTTCTAGAAAACAGTCCAACTAGGCAGCCAGGCCCCACAAATCTGGGAGACTAGCAGGGAAAGTGGAAGGTAATGGCTTACCAGGAAAAACAAAAGTCTGGTGCTAACACTGGTGAGGTTAACAAGGCAAGAATTTAAAGCCCAAAAAGCACCTCAGCTTCTTGTTTGCAATTTTTGCCAGTTATCATTGCAGGTACTAATGAGTACTACTTTACTACTATTTCCTAAATACTCATATGAAAAACTGTTTTCATCCACCCATACTTGATAAGTATATCATATTCACTAGCATAAAGAAGTTTCTAGAATCACAGTGACTTAAATAGTCATTTCTGTCACAAAATTCATATAAAGTATCAGAAAAATGGAAATAAAATGAATGCAGCTTACAGAAGAAAGAAAAATAGTACAGAGAGTGAAATATAGTACAGCTGTAATTCCCAGCTTTTGGAAGGCCAGACTCCTCTGTGAAACAGACTCTTCCAGAGGCCAACTAAGACATGACTTCCTGCATCAAAAGTTTGGTCAGTGCAAAAGAATGACTAACATGTAAGCTTCACTGGCCCAACTACATCTGATGTAATTAGTGTCATTGTTTTAGCTAGTGCTTGATTTGGACCATTAGTCTTAAATATTTTATTAAATGTTTAAATAGAACAGATGTACTCTGACTAAACAAGAGTAGATTACTTAGTGGCCAACACTACACCTGACAACTGCAATATTTGAATAGTACAAACCCATAATTCCAGTTAACCAGTCTTTATATTTGTTACAATCTTTCTCCAAGGAAATAAACTGCTCATTTTTAGGCATCGTTTTTCTAATATATCAGTCATTATACTTTTTCACAGTCCTATAACAAAGAATACACAAAAAAAACCTAAAAAAAACCTTACAAAACATGAAAAATCCTTGTTTTCATCTGTGACATGTACCCTATCTAAGTATTTCAATTATAAGTATGTGCTGACAATTTAGCAGGCCTCTTGTAATATCTGGCATGGTAACCAGACATTATGTGCTTCATCTCAAAAGTCAAAACCCAACACAAATGTATCATAAGTGAAGCCAAACCCAGGTCAGATTTTATATCAGTATAAATAATTGTGTAAAAATTTTCCTCAGAATTTTGTAAATGGAGGAAGTTCAGAACAAAGAATAAATACCAAAACCAAATTCTGTTTATTTAAAACAAGTGGAGTGTAACTGCTACTTTATGATACAATTGTTCTCATCAAACCAGCCAGTTTTCAAAGTCAATACACATATTATATACAAGTATAGTCACACTCATCATATACAAACAGCACTTTTACCTTCTGATAGCTATTATCTTGGGTACATAACACTGCAGCCCACAAAAATATAGGAAAAAAAAAATGAAACCATCATCAGACTTCTGACACTTTTATCTTCATGGTTACCAAGATTAAAATTAGATGGAAATTCTATTTTTTTTACTTTCCAAATGATTCAAAATCCTACTGATTTTGAAAAATGCTATCAATACTATAAATGTCACTACTGGGACAGGTTAGGGCACAGGTAAACTTCATGTCTGCTGGTGACCACATCCTCTTACCTAACATCATAGCTAAGGAATGTTATCTTAGACTATTCACTCCTCAGAACTGGAGATATCTTCTCACTCCCAATGCTGCCTATGTCGTCTTGAGACATCCCAGGTTGTTTTCACAAAAACAGATTAAACCAATAATTCATTCTCAGTAACACTGTTTTTCTACTCATGCAGCCAGTAGGAAGGATGTGAATTGTATTTTCTAGTCAGTTGTTTTCCAACCTTATAAAATGCTTTTTATTAAATGTGTACCAAAATAAGTATTTATCCCTTCTCCCATTCCTACCAGTAGGATTGTAACTTTTAATGTCTCCCTTTTTTTTTTGAAAGGAAGAAAGAAAGAAAATCTTGATGAAGCACTGAAAAAAAATAAAATGGAAAAGTCTTTCAAATCTGGATACAAAGTTAGGGGTCAAGATGGAAGAAACTGATATAACTGAAGACAGACATAATTGAAGACTATTATTACTGAACACTGATGCCATGATACTCGTAAAAACATCCAGCCTCCTTAGATCTCTATGAATCTGGTAGATGAAGTGACAAACCCTGAAGCTTCTGTGCACACCATTACTCTGTGATTTCAGAAGCACGTTAGCATGTTGGAAAATAGACTTTTACAATCATCCTGGCAAAAACATGTATGAGTACTTCTTGTATAGTAGATGAGTCCCGCTAATGTCAGTGGATTTACTTGCCTGAGAGACTGGTAAGTCAAGATAAATTAGGGTGAGAATGATAGATCTAGGGTTAAATAAAGATTGACACCCATGCTTCAGTAATGAATTTTTGTTGTTGTTGCTTTATGAAACCTGCAAAGCTACGAGGTATTTTCTTCCCAACTTTTAAATCCATCTTTCCACAAAATATCACCACCTATCAAAACTCAAATTGCATAATAAAATCTGCTTTGCTAAAAGGTATAAACCTTAACTTATGGGGTTCACAGAAACTCTGAGCCATTTAACAGCAGTACATCTAAGTGGGTTACTGCAAGTCTGGAATGAGTAAATGACTAAACAAGAGCCATACAAAAGTCAATATTCCTAAAGTTACAGATTCCATTTATAATTTCAATCTGACTCTATATTTTTAAACAGATGTACCCAGCCAATATCTTTGTAATTAGTCTGTGGTACACTGAATAGCAAATTTTCTCTGATGGACTCAATACCACATGCTCCCATACATGTCCAAAGTGGAGGGCACAATATAACCATTTTACAGAACTCTCAGGAATCAGACAGGAGCAGAATAAATCACTCTGTGAACAAGCTGTGTACCAGGCTTCATTAGTTATAATTACCCCCAAAATATGCTCAGCAGAATGCACACGTGTCATCTGGGAGTGACACACAATAGAGTGGGCAACTTATAAACTCCTCCAAGCACAGAAAGAGTCCATAAAACAACTGGCTTGTGCATTTGGATTCATGTGATAACACCTCCTATTGCATAAGCCACCAGATGACACAGATGGGGCAAATCCAAACAAGGAACATTTCCTTTGTATAGGCATTGGACTTCATTTGATGCCTATTCAACCAACAAACTGAGAAAGCTAAGTATGAAACACTAGATCTTTGTCTTTTTTTATTTCCCAGATTGTGCTACACTTGCTCAAAATAATAAAATGTATCATTTAAAATACTTTGAACATAATGACTTACAGGAAAAAAAACCACAGTGCAACAAAACAAAACAGGATGTTAAATTTAACACACTTCTGCACAGGCAAAACCAAACACTCGTCTCCCAAACTTCAACACGAAACATTTCCAATATAATATTAACCACCATCTCCCTTTCACACATTGTATTATCAAAAGAGCTAAGAACTGACTGAAGCTCTTTGAGAACACCCATATCAGCAATCAGATCAATTATTTTCTGGAGAAAATAATATTAATTATGTTCATGGATCAGATTACCTTTCCTTTAATGACTACTACAGAATCAACCACATTGCAGTTATGGCAACATTGATCTCAACTTTCTCTGTAAACTTGCACATTTTTTTCTTCCTCCAGTACTTTCAGCAAATCTTAATTATTTTTTTTCCTGGGACATTCCAGTCTTGTACTAAATGCACATTTTTTTCCCTCCTATTCTCGCTACTTACTTCTTTCCATCCATATAGCATAGTGTTCCTGGTCATCTCATTAAAAGTCTTTTCCCATCTTTTCTGTAGTTTTCTATTATTGCCAACTGCTATGGAGATGTGTTCTTGAAAAATATTGGTGGAAGTATTTGTTTACTGTAATAAAAATAAGCTCTAGCTCAAAGGGAAACTGATATTCACATGCAGTTAACTGTACAGACTGACTTAATGGCAAATATAATGTTCTAGTTAAACATGTTCATATATGTCAGTACTTCAATATAAACACAGAAATATATATTGTTTGGATGTTACATGTGTAGGATAGTGCATGTGTACACATACTGACTTGAATGCCCCTAAGTCTATTTACTTTTTTATTCAAGTGTATAAACACATGGAAATAGACTCACAGAAAAAATACAGACAGATGTATGTTCACACACTTAATAAGTACCCTGCACCAATAGGTGGCATATTCAGTGCTTGTACTGTGTTACACTTCTGACATGCTGTTAAAAGAACTATGTGATATCCCCACATTTGTTAGCTACTTCCAAGAAAAACCAGAAAGTAACTCCAAACCTCTGACTGTAGAAAATATTTAAATTAGCAGTATTAACCACGTGCCACTGAATTCTGTGAAACCACTCTTACCCACAAAACAGATACCCAGTTATTTTGACAGAGTGGAACCTAGCGGAAGTTCATAGACCTAGAGTGGTGACATGAACTGCCACAGAGAGCTGAGTATATCCACAATACCTAAGATCAATTAAGGTCTATTACAAATAGCATCCATTAACCTGTGATCTGTCAGATCTGTGCATCAGTAACACTGTGTGGATGTAAGCAAGGACAGAATTTGTCCCACTTGGCCCCATTTCTGTGTAGTGCAACCAAGAGGTCAGCCTCAGCATTCATGCATTCAACGCCAGCAAACTCCACAGAGTGCTCACAGGCACAGTGGCAGCAATTTCCTATTTTTAAAACATCAGAGAAGCAAAAACGATTTGTGAATGCAAGTGCTATGGTATTATTTGAAGTCACTGCCTTCTTTTCTTACCATTTTTTTTCTTTTTAAAGAAACAGATATTGAAACGATCCCAGCTAATAATTTCATTCTGACACTTGAGTTTAAAAGGTTAAGTTACTATCTGAAGAAAGGTAATCTGACTGCCTTTCATAGCAGCCTGCAAGCTCTGCAATCTGCATAGAGAGGGGCATTTGTCATCATTAGCTGAGCAGTGACAGCTGGCACCTAGGGTGTCCCAGATTTAAGAAGTGGCAAAGGCACTCTTTTGCCTTAAGTTGCCATCAAGTATAGCATGTTTCATAAGGAGCAATATTTTCTTCTTGTTATAGGGCATGAAATAACAGCAGTGAATGCATCTGTATTTTTTTCAGCATGGAGAGCTGGCTGATATACAATTAGCAGTTGCCTTCAGACAACAAGACACCAGGTTTATTCTATGAGCAAATATCCAATTCATGTCACTTGAAAATAACTACAATTGGCTTAAAATTAGGGCAGTATATTTTCCTTCAGAGATATTTCAGACTGATGGATTTGTAGATTTTATTTACGGGCATGACAAATAGTGAATAAAACACAGTTTTTAACTAGAGGTATAGTACTGTCACTCCAAGCTAGGAGTGCCTAATTGCTTAAAACAGACAGGTTATTAGATATAGGGAAAAAAATAGTCCTGCACTGGCATAAAATCTAATGCAGTACATTAATGTTCTGAACGAATACCTGATGGAGCATTATTTTAATAGCAGCTTTAGAAGTTTCAAGTATATTCTCAGTGTATTTAATAGCTAAATTTGATGCAATATTTTTTTTCAAAACAGTTCCATGGAATTTTGCAAATGTATTCATATTTAAGTGTGTGTTTAATAAATTGAATGTGTAGAAATCTATGAAAAAAGTTGTTTTCATACCACCATCAATAATTCAACCTATGAAAGACTGAACAAATGGTTTATAAACATTAAGAGACCCTGACTTGATTGTTTTTACAAGAACAAAATACAAAACTAAAAATTAATATACCTTGACATGAAACAAACAAACAAAAAAACTCAGCAAAACTGCCAACCAACACAAACCAAACAGAATTTAGAAAAGCAAACACAAAAAAAACCTTTTTTCTCCACAGTCTCTCAAGTTTGGAAACATAATCCATAATGCTAGATTTTACATTATTATGTAAAATAGTTGTTCACAAATAAAACTAATTTTTGTGTTAATGTAAAATCTATGCAAATACATGCAGTCATTTATCAGGGAAGCTGACAAGCATTCCATATTGGAGAGGGAAAATGAAACTGCCTCAAGAATAGAGGCAATTAATTATTTCTGTATTTTCTCTTCCTCTGTCTTGAGGCACAGAAGTTATCCATCCAGTTAAAACAGCAAATGAAATAAAGAGGTTTTTTTTTTATTTAAACACATATGGCTTTTGCCTGCAATACTGATCACCACAAGGTCTACAGATGCCCGTGGCTAAATTGTACACTGGCAGATGCACACAAGGGAAAACTGTGTTAATGCAGCGTGGTGAACAAAACAAATGAAGAACTGAATTTTGGGGGGTGGGGATAGAGGGTGGGGAAGAGAGGACTTTTTTTACCATGTTGAGATAGAGTTTGCCTACAAAGGGTGGATTAGGTTAGGCATAGATTTAGCTTACAAAGTTTCTGCTCATCCCCTATGTCAAAAATCTGAATAGTATATGTAGAAGAAAGCATCAATGTAGATCCATGCAATTTTCTAACGTACAGATTACAAATAATGGGCTTGCCAAGATAAATGGTTATATTATTTCATCTGTACAGTTAAGGACTAATAATACATAATGAATGTACTCACAGAATATAATGAGAAAACTGTTGTCCAACATACTTGCTGTCATTTTTTACCTATTTAAAGAAACAATGTCTTGAAGTGTAGGGGAAAATGGCAAGCATTATGGCACAACCTAGCATATGCCGTATACTTGTCTGTGCTTCAGAGGGCTAGTAATAATTCCGCACTTAATGATTGCTCCTTTTGATAAGGTTATTTTAAAAAAAATGAAGTGAAAATTAAAGCCAGTTTATTCCTGGAAATAATTTGCAGAAGAAAACAAAAAAAATAAACGGTAAAATATTTACTGAAAATAAGACAGAACCATATTGATCACAGTAACTTCTCTCTTAGTAGGCCTGTACACACTGCATAGCCCCATTAAAATCAGTATTGACCCTAAAAAAAAGTAACACCCCCCAATTTTTTCCCCTGAAAGTTTCCTTTAATTTTATAAAACAATTATTTTGCATCAACTAAAACAGTAAATAACTAAGATTCATAAATGTGATGTAACAAAGATATCTCCTTTTCCTCATCTAAATTGTCACCACCCTAACAGACATCATTGTCACCACCCTAACAGACACACTGTAATTTTTTATCTTCTTTTCAATGACATTAATGTATTATAAATGATAACATGTCCAAAAGGCAAAATTTATTTCAACTATCAAGAAAAATTGATAGTAATATTCCTTTCAGATAAACAGGTATTTCCACAAGCTAATATTTCTCTTTCAACAATTTGATTGGATATTTATGAAATTACAGGACTATATCCTATTTCTATGTCCTTTCTCATTTCAGGGACACCAGCACTATGCCACAAAGCATCCACTTCTTTATATTCTGTCCTAGAGCTGGCCTAAAAACTGGTAAGAAAAAGCAGGAAGGACAGCAGGTGATGTAGGTTAAATTTTTGAATTCAAGTAAGAGGACAACTGGAGTGATTTGATGGTCTTAATAAGAGACTCAAATTTCCCCTAGATAAAATATTGTGTTCTACAATGACAATGTTCCACCAGTTAAAAAAAGAAAAAAAGTTCAAAGCGGTGGTGGGAAAATACTTTAAAGGCCAAAAGATCTAAGTATCTTGTTTTTCCTGAACAGATTTCACCTCTTCTTCCTTAAATAATAAGTTGGTTAACATCTTTATATTACAGTTATAGTTAGGACACTTTTACGAACAATGAGTGTTCTTAGCGAGTAGGTTGCTTATATTTAAGACTGCTAAAAGACTCTGTAGCTTTAGGGAGTTTAGAAATAGTCCTGAATGTGGGAAAGTAGATGAAAAAATATAGTTTTAATGGGGATTCTGAAAGCATAATCTTTCATTTTTTTCTCTGAGTAACCTCACCCTCCTCATAAGGGTTTTAAAGCAGATGGGGGGGGGGGCATTTTTCTGAGAGGATTTTTTAAAATATGGACAAAATAGCAATGTCCTTTTTCAAGAAGCTATTTTAACACTATGGGTAAAGCACAATGAAATAATAGGGAAGTGCTGCTTGACAGAACTGTAGATATTTGAGCCAAAAATGTATTTCCTCACCAACGCATGCCTTTGATATGTTAGATATTTTAGAGGCTCACCGTATTTCATCCTCTTCAAATGTTAACCTCCAAGTGTTACTCTGTTTTGGCCCTGATTCTGCCCATGTTGTCACGGGCACTTTTAGGCTCACAGTGAAGTGCATGGGCAGTTATTTGCAGGATCAGGGCCTTCATAAGGTTCAATGAAATGTATTAATCACTTACAACCAACTCACTCAACTCCTCCCTTCACCATTATTTGGAAAGAAAATATTGGAGAGCTATACACTACATTAAAAATAGAAGTCTGCATTGAAATATGTTAGGTATGTCCTTTAATAGCTAAATCAAGATGAAATGAGTTACACAGGTAATTTACCATACTCATGTAATTGTAAAGAGAGAGGACAAAGTTTCATTTTGAATTGGAGGGACGTAAGACGCCCAAAGTATTGGCAGCATGAAAATTAGCAGTAAACACATAGTATGACCAAATGTACACAAAAAAATTGTGCTTACTTATAACTTCATATTGGCCAGTGTTCAAAGGTGTTAAGCAATGTCTTCTGCTAATTTCAGTATCTTCAGCAGCTACCACCGAGATGATGCAGTTTAGTTTGCTAGTCAATATGAAACCAGGTTACAGAAAAGCACCACTCACAAAAATAAGTATGTTCAAGACATACCACCCTCCCATTTTGACTGGGCTAATAAGATGTTGGGTTACTCTTAAGACATAGCATACTGTGTGATGACGTAATTTATATAATGATGCATTTCAAATGCTCCCCCACTTCAATTTCAACTTACATTTTCTAACACTCTAGTCCTCTCTCATATTCCAGGGCTAAAGTTACCGAGGGGAAAGATTAGTTTAGACATGAATTCTTCAGAAGCTGCTCATCCAACACTTACAGCTTTATTTTCAAGGGCAACATTCAATATTTTCAGTCATTTAATCATATACAGCAATAGAGAGTAATGAGAGTTCTGCAGTGTTGGATGACCCACTACAGATGTAGTAGATTAAAAGGCGCTAATCCCCACTGATTCCACACTCCTCTAGCAGTTCAGGAAAAAAAAAGAACATTCTCCAAGCTAGAGATCTTTAAAAAAAAAAAAAAAAGACAAACCCAATGTTGGACTGCTTAAATAAAATGTTGTACTATAAGGAATGTCTGGATTTGGAGAAGCTGATGGATAAGTGAACCAAATGAATAATTCAATGCTTTTTTTTCCTGCTCACATGTTTCTGCAGTTCTAGTCAAAATCACAGTTCTGCAAGCTCCATGTTTACTTTTGAGACATAACATTTCAGAGAAAACAAATCAATTACTCTTTTTTCCCTTAACAGATTGCAGATTAGAGGAATTTAAAGCATTAACAGTTCATCCGTAAGACCTAGGATGACCAAGTCCAACAGTAATGCAAATTCTCTTCATGTTTCTCTTGAATTTTTAATAGGAAGCAAATATATACCCGTTAAGTTTAACGCTAATGAATGCCAATTGTGTACTGTAAAAGGAATTATGTCATGATTTCTCAAAAAAATAAAAAACATTTGCAGAGAACTGTTCGCAACAGAGGATAAATGTTTTTGTACCAAATTATGCAGAAATTGATACCAACAAATCTTAGCAATGAAGTGTAGAAATTTATTAAAATTGCAATTTTGCGAACATTATAGAAACTTACATTTAAACTCTTCAGTTGTTCCTAAATTTGAAAGTGGAGGCAAAAAGTAAACTACAAAATAAGAATACAGAAAATTGAAGGTACCATCAACTTCTATCACAGAAAAAAAGATGCTGCCTATTTTATATAATGTGACACATATAGCAAACCCAGCACAAATATCTGTCTTTAGTTTTCCTTCTTGAAAAAAAAAGTGAATTTATTGTTGCTGGCAGGATGATATGGATGAAATAACCAGGAAGAATTGTGGGGGGAAGGGGAGAAAGAGGAGCCAAGAAATCAGGTACATTCAATGAGCCTTCAAACTCACTTCAGCAGTAGGGATAAATAATTTAATCAACTCAGCTTCATTTTTTTTCTTCCTACCTCCCTAGTGCAATTGGCAGATATTAAAAAATAAAACTTTAAAATTCATGAGCAGTTGTGTGTGGAAGAACTATCGCTATATAATAAGAAATATAAAGTGATATCCATGCAAGCCCTTTGTGTAGATATGCATCTACATGTGCATTTTAACTCACACTTTTCACCATATGAAAAAGAAATGATTGGTTACATTTATATGTATGGATTTTTTTTTTTTTTTCAAATTGTAATTGGGGACGTGGGCGAGTACAAAGAATTTCAACATCATTTGGCTTTTTGGCTAACATGAGCACTACATGACAAGGCAATGTAGTTTCAAAGATTTGAAACAACAAGCAGAACTCAACAAATACTGTTATAGTACCCCCTAATTAGGGGAAATATCTGGAAAACAGCAATTTGGTAAAAGTCATCAATATCATATGGTACCACTATCATGACAAATGATCAATCACCATTTTAATGAGGTGACTTTAATCCTGATTTTCCAAAACAACTTAATATCCAATAAACCCAGTAGAAATAAAATTCATTGCTGGAAAGGTGTTCCTTTTCTAGTTTACAAAGAACACATTAATAACTAGAGAGAAAAATTAACTGCAGTAAGTGGTCAGTAGCTTTGAAAAATACCTGTATTTTTCTATCACATATAGTCATATAGATAATAATTTTTGACATCTAACCAAACTGACTTCTTGTCATGTTAAACGATTGGGTCACTTCACCAGTCACATTTCAGTGGTGTCTGTGATGCCTAAATACACAAAATTTTAAACTATTAAATGTTTGGTGTGTGAAATGAAATGATGGAGTGAAGTTAAGAGCGACCTTCAGTGTTCAGCCGAGGCTAAATCTAATGTTTCTCATAGCCACCGAGATACAATAAATACGTATAACCTGCATTACTTGATATCATAGCCTAATCTTAGCATTGCACATTGAAAACTCCGATTTAGAATATAAGACGTAGTTTTTGTTTAAATTAATTTTGCCACATTATGAGTGTTACGACTTCTGACAGCTTAAAGGTACGACCTTTCCACTTCTGCCTTTAGCAACTGGAATTGCCAAGATAAAACCCACGGGGCAAAAATAAGCAAAACCTGGCCGGAACATCCCCACCGCTAACGTGGAGCTTTGAGGCTCCTGCAACGCTGGGAAGTTCAGGGGTGCCCCCACCGCAGGAAAGGGCTGTTCCCTCGGCGGGAAAGGGAAGAAGGGACAACCTTTTGTCCGCCCGCTGTAACTTTCGGTTTTATCCGGCGCTGGTCTGTGACCCTGCGAGAAAGGGGCTCTTTGGCATTTCCATCCCAGAGAAGCCGCCCCCGACACGGCAGCGCCGGCGGTTTCCAGGCGGACGGCCCCGGGACCAGCGGCCGCCGCCCGGGGCGGGAACCGGGGCCGGGACTGGGGCCGCCGCGGGCCTTCCCCCGCACCAGTCGGTCCCCGGGACCCGCCCGCCGGAGTTGGTCGCAGCCTGACTGCTTTTGCTTCCTGTGCACAGCCCAGCCGTGCCCTGCTGCGGCCAACGCCGCCCTGTGTCTGCGGGCACGGCGCGACCGCCATGGCCCGCGGCCCCGAGGGGCGGGCTGGGCCGTGCGGGGCCCCATCCTGGGGCAGCGGGGCGGGATGTGCCGGGCCGGAGAGGTGCCTCCCCCTC
>VZRO01003713.1:875037-893924 GCA_013397915.1 Daphoenositta chrysoptera
GCTTCTTCTGACATACACACACGGCACTTTTTTCCACCATCTGATTAACCGCCCTGCATACACACGGTGATTACTACGGGAAAACATAAATAAATACGAAGAGGTTTTATTATTTTGACTACTGGAACCCTCGCTGTGTCTCAGTGCAACTTTTGTTTTTTCTTGCTGCTGGGAAAGGTGATGCTCTCGATGCTTTCCTCTCACTCACGGACCCTTTAANAGAGCATCTGAGGAGCAGCAGCCCCGGCGCATTTTGAAAAACATTTGTTACATTTCAGAGTGCGGCAGCCTGTTTCTCCTCTGAAGTTGGCTCCAGCCTTAGCAGCCGCATTGGATCCCACAGCCTATTGCGAGACTCCGGTATACAATCCGGATCTCTGCCCCAACATGATCGCGGCCCAGGCCAAGCTGGTGTATCATTTGAATAAATACTACAATGAGAAATGCCAAGCCAGGAAAGCTGCCATCGCGAAAACGATCCGAGAAGTCTGCAAAGTGGTGTCGGACGTGCTGAAGGAGGTGGAGGTGCAGGAGCCTCGCTTCATCAGTTCCTTGAACGAGATGGACAATCGCTACGAGGGGCTGGAAGTCATCTCCCCCACAGAGTTTGAAGTCGTGCTGTATCTGAACCAAATGGGGGTTTTCAACTTCGTGGACGACGGCTCCTTGCCGGGCTGCGCTGTGTTAAAGTTAAGCGACGGGCGCAAGAGGAGCATGTCCCTCTGGGTGGAGTTCATCACGGCGTCTGGCTACCTCTCCGCTCGCAAAATCCGGTCCAGATTCCAGACTCTGGTGGCTCAAGCCGTGGATAAGTGCAGTTACAGAGACGTGGTAAAGATGGTGGCGGACACCAGCGAAGTGAAGCTGCGGATCAGGGATCGGTACGTCGTGCAGATCACTCCAGCGTTCAAGTGCACGGGGATCTGGCCGCGGAGTGCTGCACACTGGCCGCTTCCCCACATCCCCTGGCCGGGACCCAACCGGGTGGCGGAGGTCAAGGCGGAAGGCTTCAACCTCTTGTCCAAGGAGTGCCACTCTCTGGCCGGCAAGCAGAGCTCGGCCGAGAGCGATGCCTGGGTGCTGCAGTTCGCGGAAGCTGAGAACAGACTGCAGATGGGCGGCTGCAGGAAGAAATGCCTCTCCATCCTCAAAACCTTACGGGACCGTCACCTGGAGCTGCCGGGCCAGCCCCTGAATAATTATCACATGAAGACTCTGGTTTCCTACGAATGCGAAAAGCATCCCCGCGAATCGGACTGGGACGAGTCATGCCTGGGGGACCGGCTCAACGGGATTTTACTGCAGCTCATCTCGTGCCTCCAGTGCAGGAGGTGCCCGCACTACTTCTTGCCCAACTTAGACCTCTTTCAGGGCAAGCCTCACTCGGCCCTGGAAAACGCGGCCAAACAAACGTGGCGACTGGCTAGGGAAATACTTACCAACCCGAAAAGTTTGGAGAAACTTTAGAGGGTAACTATAAAATCGGCCTGACCGATAAATCTGCTAATTTCCCCATGAAGTTTAAGATGCCTGTTTGAAAAGTCATATATTTCCACTTGACAATGCAAATGATATTCTCTTTTAAAAAGGAATATAGCTTAGGCTCTTCACAAAGAAAAGCAAATGAGAACAGCAAGCATCGTTCCTCTTCGTCACAGTTTTGCAGTTCCCCGTGGGGGAAAAAAAAGAAAAGGAAAAAAAAAAAGAAAGAGAAAAGCAAAGTGTGCTACCTGGAAAGGAAATTTTGCCGTAATTTGATTGTGACCATTCTGCCTAAAAACGGTACCAACGGATTATAACAAAACCCGGTATTTTTATGTAAACCCTCTGTGAGTAAAAGCTATTTGGATATGCCACCTGAACAAACCCTAATGTACCTTTTAATTTGTATCAAATATTGTGATCTCACATTGTCTTTGAAATTGTGGATGTTGGTGTTTTGTGATTTGGTGAACAGAAGTTAAATTGCCATTTTGGATACTTCAAGGACATTTTCTGCTAAAACGAAGATACCATTTAAAAAGGTAGATTTTATCACGGTACTTTTGTTAATTGTCTTTTGAAGTGTCTGAACTTAACAAGTTTACATTTTTCGTTTCATATATATTGCTTGTTCTATTTCTAACATTCCATAAATATACTTGAAATGTTATTTAAATATATTCAAAAGAAATTTGGATTCTGCTTATATAATAACGCTTGAATATTGGAATTATATATTTGAAAATGCACTTGAAATACACTGGATAATTACTTTTTGTGATTTAGATTTTAATTTCTGTTGCTGATTTATTTAATTACAAGCTAATAAATGAAGTAAAATGCATATGGGTAAGCGTTTCAATATCGGGTCAAGTTTTCCACTTGAAAAACCAGAGGCAGCTATGGTTTGTGTATTTTGCCTTTCTGTGGATAGTTGCTTAAATCCTGTAAAGCAGGAAACTTAAGGGCATACTCCTGACCATGCATTTTGAATAGTTTTGTAGAATATGGAAATATTTGTGGTACAAACATATTGGAATTTAGCTCCAGAAGACCATCAGCAACTGTCAGACACCGACGTACTTATTAATACAGTTACACTTTTTCTGCTGTCAGGAAAGAAATCTGTTTTTGAAGGGTTTATTATATGGTGCCGTTGTGTTTCTGCTCGCTTTTGAACAAAGCTGAGGAAACACAACGTATTTGTGAAGCAGTGTTTTGAGTAAGCAGTGATCCTGATAAAAGTAGCAATTTGGTGCAGGTACTAATAAAGAAGAAAATAAAATTTATAGGTGAAAACCAGCACCAATAAAGTGAACAACAGTATTACTTTTGACCTACAAATCCGTTACGAATGCGATAAGATTGCCAGTTGCTCTCCCAGAAATCAAGCCCCTGAGCTCCCAGGGCATTCAGAGGGAATAACACGTGCGTGCTTACAAAACTGCACGCAATCCAAAGCCGTCTGTCTGTACCTCACTGCCTGGTCCCTCTCAGGATGCATTTCTTTAAAATGGCTTTTATATCTAAACGCAAACTAACAACGCGGATTTTGATTAGGATCCTAACAGTCAACAAGTGCTGAAAGAGGGAGATTGCCTATGCGACACCCACTAGCAACTATTTCCACCGGGTGTGCTTTAGCGAAACTGTTATACCCAGAGATTCTGGCAGAAACTTTTTACCCCGGCACTGCGAAGAAAGTTCCGAGTTTGACAAATTATTTGCCAAAGAGAAATCACTTAATTGCAAACATATTCAGACGAGGAGTTTTCTTCAAAATTATTTATAATATTTCTGCATGAAAAAACCCCAAACCCCAAGGTCTTTGTAAAAGTACCTCCTCTATTTCCTCTCTTCCAACATTTTCCAGAGCAATAGCAAAGAAATAAAGCAAGAGCGATAAGAATAAAAAGAGATGCAGACGAGAGGAGCGCCCTGTTAGACACGTCCCTTCCGTCTGCCCCCTCCTCCCCCGCGTGGCATCCCCCGCGCCGTTCCCGCGGGGAGAAAGCCACGCAAAGGTTTCCGCTCAAGTCACGCACCCCTGCTCTGTTGCGGCTGGGCTGGAGGTTTTCGCGGAGGGGAGGGGGAAGGGGGGCGGCGCTGGGGAATTGGTAGTAGTAAATGACTTCAGAAAAAAAACGGAGCTTTCCCAGGAACCAAGTCTTCGGTACATGTCTATTTCCCTCCCCCTCCCCCCCTCTCTTCTTCCCCCCAGAAAATAAGCATTAACTTTCATTTCAGCAATTAAAGTGTTTACAAAATGCGCTGTATTTTGTTACAAGGCAACTAACGTTTTAGAAATAACGGGAATCTCCGATAACCTCGGAAGGCGTAAAACCCTCCGCTGTGTCTCGGGAAGGCTGCGGGCTAGGACTGCTGCTCCCTCCAGGGATTTCAGAGCAATTGGCTTAACTACTAAATCTGACCACGTTCATACAAAGGCATCGCGCGAAAGGCTGCTGGAAAACGCGCACGCCGCCGTAATAGAGGATTTAACATCATTAATACATTGCGCTTTTTTTTTTTTTTTTTTTTTTTTTTTTTTTTTTTAATGCAGCGAAAGGCGGCAGACGGGAGAGGAGTTTGGAATGAGGGGGCGGCCCCGGCACACGTGTGCCGGGACCGGGACCGCGCCCGCCCGCCCGCGGCACTCACCTTGGGGTCGATCTTCTTGAAGGCCGAGTCATCCTCATCCACCTCGAAGTAGATCTCTGTGGTGGTGATGGAGAGCGTCCCCTTGGCCACCACCACGGGGGCGATGAGCTGTGCCGGCGTGCTGAGGACCACGGGGCCTGCAAGGCAAGGGCAGCGGCGTCAGGTTGGAGGCGCCCGGCCGGCCCATCCCCGGTGGCCCTTCCCTCCGCCGAGGCAGCGCCCGGCGAGCCCCCTCGTAAACCCCGTTTGTAAACGCCGTGTTCATTCCCCTCCTGCCCGCGGCCAGCGCTTTGAACTCCGCGGCCGGGGCAGAAGTGAGTTTGTGAGCTCCGGGGTTGCGAGATAAATCACGGCAGCGAAATTCAGAGGGGTTAGGGTGAAAAATAGCTGCCTCTTAGAAGAAGGTCCCCTCTCTTTTCAGGCCCTTTTGCTCCTCGTTAACACTATCACTGTTTACGTGCGATAGTGGCGGCTCGTTCCACACCGCTTCTATCTGGCAGCCCAGGGTCCCCGCGGCGGCCGGGCCGGGCCGGGGGCGCAGGGCAGGGCAGCCCACAGCCCCTGCCCACCACACCAGCCCTGCGAGGCCTGGGGGCATTAACTCTGGATCCAGACCTCAACTCGGAAAAGTAACGCGAAATATCGGGGGCTGTTGTTTAGTTGTTTCTTTTTTTACTTCTTTTTTTTTTTNTTTTTTTTTTTTTTTTTTTTTTTTTTTTTTTTTTTTTTTTTTTTTTTGTCACCTACTTCAATACCCCACGCACAAAAAGGCTAACAGCGTTAAATATATTTACGGCAAGATCATTTTTGTTTCAACTGTCTGCCGCTTATCATTTTAAATTTAACAAGTACTGTAACAATACTTCGCTCAAAAATATTCCTTAACGAGACGCTTTCACGGGCATTGAAAAGATGGGATAGGGAAAACCTATTGTAAAAGGCAGCCTTCTCCACACAAATTGTTAGATTTTAATTCAGGAGAAAAAAAACCCAAAACAACCCTTCTTTTATCCAAAAGACAAGAGGATCGCTTTTTCACCATCTTATCTTCAATATCAACGCAATCTGCTGTTAAAGCTGACAGTGGCCGTGTTTAGGAAGCTCACTTGCTTCGAAGAAAATATTATATACAAAATATTCTTCTAGATTTAACCACGAAAGCCTGTGGGATAATTTGTGTACACAGACATAAACACACCGAGCTACATGGATGTATAAGCACGCATCTGACATACAAATAATAAAACTCCAGCACTGAGAAACTGGGTACAACACCTGACCGATACACCTTTTCGAAACTGGTAAACTGACCATCTCAGGAGGTACTAGACAGGGTTTGGTTGTTTCACGCAGCTAAAAAATCTCCCTTGCAATAAGAGGAGCCCTGCTCAGGGAGCAGAGCGGCTTGAGCCTCCCGCTGCAGTCCCCGGCCGCTCGCCCCTCCAGCAGCGCCGTGCGGGCGCGGGCGCGGCCGAGCCGAGCCCGGGGCTGCGGCTCGCACCGGGGCCATCGCCACGGATGCGCCCGCACCTCCTCCCCCGGCACTGCCCGCACTCTTCACTACCGGCTCCTGCAAGCAGCACTTCAAATTACTCACTTAGCCCAAATTACTCCTGTATCGGCGCATCTAACTGTCATGTTGCTAATGCTTTACTTTACTGTAACACCCAATTTGAGCCCTTATTGCACAATATTTTGTCATTTACGTTGCAAAATAAATAAAGAGGAAGGCAGAGATTACTGTGCGTACAGGGGGAAGCTCAAACGCACAGTTTCAGTGACAGCTTTCAGCAGCCCAGCGTGGCGGACGGGATAATATTGATACAAACTCTATTTTCTTTCATTTTATTGTTTTCCATCTCCTAATAAACCGAGGTAGCCTCTTGACCCCAGTCAGCTGATCGGAATCACATGCGCCGGGCTTGCCTTGCTGCTTTCCCAGTCTCGCCTCCATCTTCTCTCCCTCCTTTGGCGGTGGGAAAGGAGCCGATCCGAGCCGGGGAAGCCCGGCTGCAGGCTCCAAAGGGCAGGGTGATCGATCCGAAACGCCGCTTTAAAGCCTCATCAATCTTCATCTAGGTTGCTCAAGTAATTACGCCCGATTCTCTTGTACGATTACAAGGGGATTTGGGTTTCTATTCCCCAGGCCCCCTTTCTTTGTGTTTACAGAAGGGGGGTCTGGGCAGCCAGCGGTTCCCTGCCCTGCAGAAGCACTTGCCCTCTCAAGCAGAGAGGCCTACCCCTCCTCTCGCCCTTCTCGGGCACACTTGGGCCGGCGCAGGGTGATGGGCTCCTGGCCTTTGTGCGGGGAGAAAAGCGCCTTCGGAAGGCGCGTCCTGGAAACCACCCGATATTCTATCACTTTAAGGAGGCGTTTGTGGGCTTTGCTGAATCCCAGAAGGAAGAACATCAATTTAATCCAATTACCTCTTTTCCCTGGTGTTGTGTGGCTAAAATAAAAATAAAGCCACCGCTATTTAATGGCCAAAAGGCCAAACCCTATAATCTGCCATTCAGGCGAAGACAATGCTGCACCCCGGTTTGCGGGTTGTGCCAGTGATGTGCCCTCACGGACTGAAGCAGGGGGCAAAGCTGCAAAAGCAGGGGTGAATGTGGAGGGAAAGGGAACAGTCACTTCGCAGCCCGTTACTGAAGGCAGGGGAAATCGGGGATTTCTGGCTTTCTACTCCACCCGAGAAAAGGCTCCGAGCTCCCTCCCAGACTGGTACCTTGGCATCTGCCCTGCATCCTACTCAAATGACACCCTAGATTTGTTGCAAGGTAAACATGTCAGAGGTATCACAATGCGACAAGGAAGAAGCATTATCGTACATTCCAGATGAGAAAAGATTTGCTTGTGGTTTTTTGTTTCGGAAAAAAAAAAAATAATAAAAAAAAAAAGCAGAAAGCAAAATAAATAACAGTTATATTATGGGATTTCAGGAAAGGAGGTGTTCAAACTAAGTTAAAAAAAATTTTTCCAGATTTTTTTTCTCTCCTTAAAGCACAAAATGAGAAAAAAAAAAAATCGGTATTAGCAGTGTTTCATTTTTACACTTGTCCTTTGGAAATCTCCAATTACAACTTGCAATTCCATAGCATGTTTAAGGAGCACTGAGTCTTTTTGTTGTAGCCTTCAGGGAGCAAGCCAGCCACTGAGAGAATACGAAACTAATCCACTACAGCTATAGAGAGAGAGGATTATGTTTTAATCCCCTTTGGGATAGTCTCTGGATTTTAAGGATCCGATATTAAAATGTTTACATAGAGCATAATCAAAACAGCGCAGATTTTCCATATGGCACCGAGCTATCGGGAAGCTCTGGGTCTCCTTCCCAGACCCAATTGATAATCTAATGAAACAAAAGCCGAGCACACCTGAGCCAAGAGCCGTGGGACGGGCTCATTCGCATTCGGGGAGGATAACGAGCTTCGGCTCCAGCCTCCGCCCGGCCCCTCGGCGGTGGCGAGCTGCGCTTTTCCAGGGGATGTAAATATTCATTTCCAGCGCGGCTGCGGCCCCGGAGAAGCACGGGGCCGGGGCTGTGCTGCCCGGGGGAGAAGCACCCGGAGCAGCGGCACCCGGGGATGCTGCCGGGCGCTCCCCGCGCAGCGCAGCAGCCGCCTGTGGCACCGGGGGCTCTTCCCTTCCCGCTCCGGGGGAAAAGCCAACCTGAGGCTGCCCCGCTTCGCCCAACTAGCTGGCGTTTGTGGAGGGGACCCGTGTCTAGGGTGCTTGTCAGCTGTTGGGACTCTCAGCAAAAGCATCTCTCTTTAAGGATCATTTCGTTGCCTCTTCCACATCTCTCCGAAGCGATCGGGGCGCCCGCAACAGAGGCAGCGACCTATCGGAGAAGTTCTGGCCTTAAAACGAGACCAGAAATCACTTCAGACCCACAGGTCTAGCAGTCTGTTCAAATGGTGGATTTTCCCCTTTGCCTGATCCCTGTGGTCTGCACATGTGATTTACATTGCTAAAATAAACGCTGCCACGCATATACCTTTTAAAATAATATTTTCTTTCCAAAAGTAAATGATTGTGGAATTAGAGGGTCCCAGCGAATAAAAGCAGAATGTAATTTCCCTGCTCCCCTGCGTGACTTTTGTTAAACAGAGACTTCAGTCACTGCATTTAGTTCTTGTAACTTAGCTCTTGTATTTTTCAAGTTCAAGTAAAGCGAGTCAAGACAAGCAAAAAGTTATATTAGGTTTAAAAATTTGCTATCTGCTAATGAAATATCAGTAAAATTACACATCTTAAGGACAGCTGCTAAAGAGTGGTATTTTGAACCAAACATTTTCTTTTTCATAAACTGTCATTTTTAGGTCTAAGAGCCCAACATGTGTTACATTCATGAACCTGAAAATTACACTGGAGGTATATCTGCTAAGAAGATTGGGCACAATTACTCCTAAGGAGGATAATTTATATGGTTTTATATGCTGAATTATGAAAAAAAGAAATTTACTGGCCACAGGCCTAAAAGTCTGACTTTTAAAATAAAGTTTTGGTGATTACCCCAGACAAAAAAAGTATTAGCTGGGAGAAGTACTTTGAAAACATATCCAATCATCTCAACCGATTTAATTTTACAATCTACTGGTAATTACTCAGAAAAAAAAGTGGTGGATGTTGGCATTAATTTTTAACTGATGCTGGCTTAAAAGAAAAAACTTATCAATCTTTTTTCGTATACATATATTCAACATAGATTAACTGAAACCAATACTTTTACTATGTAAAATAGTTTGCATAAGTTACCTTTTGTAATTTGATATGATGCTTAAACAAGAATTTCAGATAATAAGAATAATAACTAAAAATCACTCACAAGGTACCTGAAATAAGACAATTGAAATTTCCTCAGCACTTTTAACTGTAAAGCCAAGTGTATCTGACACTGAGTTGTACTTGAAGCGTACAAATCCTTATACTTAAAAAAACAACATAGAGGTAATGCATGCACAAGCACACAAAACCTTCAGTTTCTTGTAAGTCACATAGCATGGAAGCAGAAAGAGGTATAGGTACCAGAATCCTTTGGGAAAAGCTCTGTAGTCTGAAAAATATTTCAACCAATTAACATCTAATATAATACATGCAGTGCCAAGTAAATAACAAGTAAACAAGGTAAGATTCCTAAACAATTCACAGAATTTAGTCTATTTCTGTTCCCACTGCCATCCTAAATCTGATTCAAACTACCCTTTAAAAAGATTTCTGTAGTAAATACATTGAACTTACATGAGGATGGCTGCCCCCAATTTGCTCTCCACTATAGCAAATACTGGAAGTCAGTAACTTCACTCAAGCCAAGTCCTTTATGAGAATGTACATATACAGCTCCCTTTACACATTAACTTTCAACAGTTTCATTAAAGATAATTTGCATAACTTTTTAAATGCAAAAACCAGAATCTAAGTCTAAATATGACTATAATCTTGGTTTTCTCTTCCACCACGGAATAATATCCCAAATTAATTTCCCCTGTTTTCAGAGATATCCAAGCTTATTTTGTTGGGGTTTTACTCCTGCACAATCATATGTTTCATATTGTAAGAGAGGGATTGATTTTTTTTTGTTTGTTTAAATGTCATAGCCAGTGTGGATAGGCCCTGATATTCAAAGTTTTCCCCACTTTTCCCCCCTTTTCCTCTGTAAAGCATGTAGCACTACTACTACTAACATCAAAGATCGACTTAAATGGTCTTTTTCAACAACAATGACTACACAATTACAGCAACTCAATTCTCTTAAGTGGTTGCCATAACAGCAAGCAAATGTGTTTGATTAAAAAGAAAATGTAAATAAAAGCAATCTTAAGCATTTTAACTGTGAAAAAAATAGTAAGAAAGAATTACATAGTTTTGATAAGATTGTGAAAATAGTTAAAGATAGTGTTGCTTAAGAATAAAAAAAGTAATTTTATCTCAATCATATACATACTCACCTATATATTTGTGACATATGTACTTTCACAGGTAAATTATTATTATTTTAGTTCCATACCTTCCTGGTCTCATTAAAAGAAAAATATAAAATAGTACTTCTTCCTGAGGGAAAACATTCGTCCCAATATTCCTAGGAATAACTATTTCTTTATATTGTTCAAAGTGTGACAGAAAGCAACAACTTAATAGAACAGTTAGAGAATATGCAAAGACAAATTCAACACAAAACCAAAGTTAGTCTTACTGAATCACTGAAGGTCCCATGGAACAATTAACTGTGTGTCTAACAGCCTAAGGTAACTCAGAAAAGCAATGTTTTCCCCTTTTTGCAGTTATGGTCAGATTTACTCTGCGGCACGCATGAGAACTTTTGAACTGTGCTGAAGCTCCAAATGGCTTACATGGCTTTAGCATTTTTCCAGGACGTGTCCAAGAGCCAACCTGCCAGATGATCAGGTATTAATAATAGTCAAGACTCTCCTTAATGATTTACACCTGGTCAGAAATGTAAATATTTGGGATAGAGACCTCACTACTGCAATGCACACATTTGCCACTTCAAAATTAGATTCATACAGTGTACTCTGCCTGAAGCTATACCTTGGAAAGACTGAGTAAATTAAGATGGTTTAGAAACCTAAGAACTTGATTGTTAAACAGTGCATCCAGATGTGAGTATTCTACACTGATGCAGTAGGACCTGCACTAGCTCCCTCCTCATTCTCAGGTAAAACTTAGGATACTTTTTCAACCTAGAAAATATTAAGTGATGCTGAACATGCCCTCACAAGTAACATATTTTCTTTCTGAGAGAGTCACCATGGTCTTTAATCAAAAAGTAACAGAAAGAAATACACCTTAGAAAAGCATATTTAATGTTTAAAGAAGAAAAGAGAAAGCAGAGAGAGAAGCCTGCTATAATGGTATACCACTGAAACAGGAACTCGAGCTAACAAGTCAGGAACACAAGGGATCAAATCCCAGATGCCAGTCTGAGCGAACCAGACTGGACAGGTATCTTATACAGTCCAGTTTGTGTACCTTGTCATGCCCATAGGGCTCAATTGATTAGAAACTTAAGGAAATAAGCCCTTCAGCTTTCATTTCTTCCAGTCTCCATTCTGGAAAAGCTCTTCAGATAAACTGTAAGTCTTGTATTTCTTGAGACCATAGTGACCAGAAATATTATGTTCAGATGGCTTGTGGTATTTTGAAGTTCACTTACATGGATAGTAACTCCTATATGTGTGTGGGAACAAAGACATATGTTGTTCAGCATATAACTTCACAGGTATGTTTGGAAACATCACCTGAGATGCAACAGTTGTAACTTCAAAATCTTCTGAAAACATGAGTATCTCTAAACAACACCAGAACCAACACAGAATGTTCTCTAGTGCAACTGTGCCTACTAGTTCACTGCATGTTTTGCATTCCCACAGTTAGGGTAATTCCAAAGACTCTTCCACAAAGATCCTCTGGTACCTACTGAAAGGAGAAGTGATGTGGCAGCCTCTGTCATGCAGGCTTTTTTCTTGAACAACCCGATTCCATTGTTGGAATTTTATTGCTTCTCAAGGGTTTTCTCCTGTTTAAAAGCTTGTTCAGAATGGTTTCCAGGTTCAGATCTCACAGAGACTGACAAAGGATGCTTTCATAAACCTTGTTTCTTTAGAAAGCCAAGCTAAAAGCATGGGATGAGGCTGCCTCTGGTACAATTTCTGGTTAATTAAACCAAGTCTAACCAAAATGCCTTCTTGATTGATCTTTTAATTTGCTTCTGTAACATCAGAGGTAAAAAAGAAAGGCAAAAAAAAGTCCTGTGCAAAGGTCAATGAAAGTGCTTAGTTTAAACATGGATACTGTCAATACATTTCTGGACACATTCCTTCAACTAATTTGTGGTGGGTCAGTCCCAATATGTTCCTATGAAGAATGAATGGATTTTTGTATGGGAACCACTTGCATAGTGAAGATCAAATAAGATGTAAAATGGTGAAGTTTCCTATGCCTAGGCCTGTCTTTCTGCAGTCTCCTATATATCAGGTAGCTCATCAGCTTGACCTTTGATGAGTTAACCAGTTCCATCCAGGGTGTGGCACCTCAGAAAAAGGGAGAAGCTACGGACCTGTGAAGTCATAGGCTCCACTGTAGTCTAATTTTGCAGCCTTAGAAATTTCAAATAAAAAGAGTTTTGCAAGTTATGGAAAAAAAATAAATAAATAGACTGGTATCAGTGGACAGTAACAACACATGAAGCACTTTCAGATCCACTCACAAATGTAAATCAACAGAGTTTGAACTGATTTAATTTTAAAGCTTGGAAAGCAGGAAATCTGGCTGCCATTTTAAAAGCTGAAGATGCTCAGACTTAGAGTGGGTGTAGTAAGGTACAAAGAGAAGAGTTCTTCAAAGCTGTGTGTAGCAGCACTATCCTATGTGACTGACAACCACCTTATAAAATATTAAGCTATTTTAGATATTAATATGGAAAAAATGATTAGAATAAACACTGAGCTGTCTAAATATAGTATGTTATAGAAACTGTGGGCCTTTTTCAGTATGAAAGCCAGCTACATATCAAAAGTATAATTGTTTTCAGTTTACGCTTGAGTCTATACTCTAAATTAAACTCATACAAATATGTTTTTCTTCTTTATACTTAGACTTGAGGATCAAAATCTGAATACATAAAAAACAGAAACTATGGAAATCTCACTGAATTAAATTTCCATGTTTGGAAGTAAAAGGCTTATGTGGTTACGTATCTATCATAGAATGGGAAATGGAATCACTCTTCTTCCACATTCCTGTCACTTTCCCAGAGAAGCAACTGCCCCAATGAAATTCCTATCTTGAATGCTAATTTGCAAGAATAATGAAGTTTGAAAGGAAAAAAAATACTTAGTAGTGCATGCTGAATTCAGTGAAGAGTTTCCATTGGGAAGCTTGAAAAACTAGGAGAAATATTAAGACTTTTTTGTATTTTCTATTGAAACTTTGATATTTGTTACTTAACTGACTTGTGTGTGCACATACACATACATACTTTATTAAAAAAAAAGGCATAAAGTATGGCAAAGATTAAAGTACCTTAGCCACCTCCAGACAGAGAGAAAAAGAAAGTGAGAGAGAGTGAAAGAGAGAGAAGAGAGAGGTAAAACAGGAAGGAAGGAAGGAAGGAAGCAAGCACGCAAGCAAGCAAGCTAATAGTGACTATCTCTGGCTCTGCAAGCATCAGAGGTGCCGGCTGTTAGAGGCTGAGAGAGAATTATTAGGAAGCATCACTGTGTACTTGCTGCAGTCCTTGCTGGGTTTCCCTTATGGCTTGTGCTTTCTGCTCTCTGGGCCACCCCGGACCATCAGAGCCACTGGCGTGTGGATGGCAACTGCTCCAGGAAAGGAGGGGACGTGGTGGATGACAGGGCTCTCCCAGCCCCAGGGGAGGGGACACGCCAGGGCAGGAGGAGAAGGGTTGGAGAGGGAAGATGAGATCACCCTTGGAACCGCTGTCATGCTTTGTTCTCCAGGAGGGAGAAGGATGAAGTTGGTTCCTTTCCTCTACTCCTAAACCTCCTGAGTAGGCTGTGGTCACTGCTGCAGACAACAGCAATGCTATTTGGTCCTTTCTTTCAGTTTACTACTCTAACAGCAGTTAATGTAACAAAACTTTCTCTGGCTGGCCTCAAACAAATTATTTTTATACGGCTGAAAAATCAAATAATTTGAAAATCTGCCTTCTCAGTAGAGGTTCAAGTTTGTTTTTTTAATTAAGAAATCTACTGTTTGTCTAACTCCGTTAACAAACACAATACAAATAATACTACATATATTATTATCATTTGGAGAATGGCAACAGAAGAAAACTCAAGAAAATATTCTCCTCCATTACTCCTTAGGGTAAGAAAAAGTTTCAAACAGCTTTGCTTACCAGAGATTGTCTACACTCTTGTAAAGAAAATTCCATGTCAGACTTTGGCCATAAGAAATGTTACCATAACTCAAAATGTATGTGTATACATATGAAATGCATATTATACATATAAAGATGAATAAAAAATGTTTAAGTTTTCCATAAATAATACTTATTTTGCAAGGTTTTTTTGTGGCTTTAGATGCAGTTCCTTGGTGTGTTAGTGTTTTCATTGCTGCATCTGGTCCTATGCAAGAGTTCAAAACAATTTCAGAAATGTAAATGAGCTCTTTGTTAAAACCTGGAATAGAAAATTTCCCTATGGGCTAAATGTTTTATCTTTTTTTTTTTTTCTGCTATACAATTTTAACTGTAACTCTGTGTAGTAAAACTTTTGGGACTGTTCCAATTTCCTCTAATGACAGCATCAAATATTTTTTCATTTGGAAATTGGTCAAAATTATGATGATTTCTGTTAGTTTGTCTGAAATGACACAAAAGGCTTATATTGCACAGGCCACAAAACAGATGTTGATAATGTTTGGTTACCTCCAGTTTTGTCTCGACTTCAAACAGATGACCTGGAAGTGAAAGGTCTTATATCTCATTAATAATAATACAAGTTGTCAAATCCCCATGACCTGGTGTGTTCCTTAGCACAGGGCAGTAAGTCAATACACTCAGCACACTCCCAACAAGTCTGGAGGGAAGGCTTTTCACATTTAGTCCTCAAGCCAGTGTGGACTTGCTGCCCGTGCTGGCTCAGATGGATTATCAGCTCTTGTTTATCAGTAATAGCGCTGCCTTCTAGAAATATTTCTACTCTGAATTTCAAAGTTGCTAAAAGTTATGGCAGTTTTGGGATGCTGCATCTGTCTCAAAATTCCTGGCCCATTTGCACTGGGGGGAGGTTCCTTCCACCTTGAGGCAGATGTCCAAGAAGAAGGGAAGATTCTGTAGTGAAGGTTAGGATACAGTAAGACTAAAATGCATTAAAGGCAGTTAGTGGCTTTCCTTGTGTTTATTTGGATGTGTTGCTCAATCTGCTCATATAATGGAGTGGATAACATGTATTTGTTCTTGCAAGAGTGTTGTGAGGCAGTATTTCACCATGGCTGATGAGGAAGTCAGCTTCTGAGTTGATTGAGCCCACGCAAGTAACCAGATGCCTGCCAAAGCCCTTTGTCTTCCTAAAATAACTCAAAGCATCATATCCTCCTATTTTTATTTCCTTTCTTTCTTTATTTCTAGAAAATACACTTTTAGAGAGTAGCAAAAGATTCCATCAAGGATTCCTTGCTTGGCTGGGGCATATTTGTTGCTGTCACCAGCTGTATGACAAAATAGATGAAATGTGCTCCAGTTAAGAACATGTATCTTTCAAAAATGTCATTAAGGCTAAATTCTGCTCTCAAAGGCACACAAACAAGTCTCAGAAAGTGAAATGCATCTTCACAACAAAGAAAAGAGAACGTCTTCCTAAAATATAAAATTCATAAAACCTGAGTAGATCAACATTTATTTCATTTTTTTAATGACCTATTTTAATGCAAGATCAGTGCTCTAAAAAAACCCCAACCCAAACAACAAACTTTGTTAAAAGAAAGCTGCATATCTACCAGAGCATATTTCCCTGTGAAAATGTAAGCTTACAATATTAGAACACACCCACATATTTTTCATTTTGAAAAAAATCACCTACTAAGCAGGAGACAAACTGTTAGCAAATTTACATTCTCAGGATCTTAAGAGAAAAGGTAAGTATTTAAGATCCCTATTGCAGCATTAGGAAATACACATGGAAAAGAAAAGGACAAGAGTTAGTAATATCAAGTCACTACAGTGGATTTGATTATATTACCCAGAGATTCACAATATATTAGGACATTGTTAAAATTGACTGGACTATCTCAATCATTAGTTCTGACAGAAATGTGACTTGCCTCTTGAAGTGAACAGTCTGGGAAGAAAAGGAGCTAAAACTGAAACAGAAACATGTAAAATATTTTAATACATAAATGCTAAACCAAGAAATTTTGCTAACTCATACTGTAAGACAGTTTCAATACTGCTTTTGTTAAAAATTGTGATGCAAACTTAGAAGTCATAATTGTAAGACCATAATAACATGGAATCAGATTTTCATATTTTATTAAAATGTTGCTTAATATAATGAAATCTGACCAACTGCAATTGCAACATATGGAATACTAAGATTATATAATAAAAATATTCAGACTAAAATTATTTAAAAATTCTCCATCCCATATGCAATTTATCAAAGTGAACTTTACATTGATTTGTGCCACATGGTTGATGAAAAACTATAAAGAGTCTCTGGAACAAAAGGTATGTACAGATAGCTTTGTAAGAACAATCTCAATCTGTTTCAAACTTTCATTTTTTTTCAGTTTTAAGTTCACAAATCAAAATATTGTATTATTTATATTGCCTTAGTTAAAAATCTTCTAAAACCCAAGGTCCCGTCTGTTTAAAATGTGCCTTAGTTTCATGGCATAAACAATGCTAAATTGTTTTAGTTAAATGTGGACAATCTTAAATCAATTGAAACCTGGTTTATAAAGATTTTGTTTAATTCCTATCTCTTACTGAGACAATCCAAATCATTGTATATCAGGTTTGAATTGATTTAAGCTTTAAAGTTAAATTGGAGGCATATCTGAATATAGAAATTCCTATGTGTCATTTTACTGTGAGCAGTAACTAGATATAAATGATGCTGTGCTATACCATAACTTGATAGATCTCAAAGATTTCCAGATCATGTGTACGGAATGTACATAACTCTTTGGAATTAGACAAGAACAGACAGTGTGGCTTTATTGGGACCTGCTCTTCAGAGCTGTCAGAGATTGCTCAAACCTTCTTAGGCATAAACCCCACCTTCTTTGCCTACTGCTTTTCTTGATTTCAGTTATTGGACTCAAGTTTCAGAGCCACATTCTATATATTGAAAACCAGGAAAAACAGTGACATCATTGTATGCAAAACCATGCAAAATCAGCAGCTAAAAAAGGTATTTTGGGATTCAGAGGTTTTGTCACCAATGCAAAATTTACAGAAGACATGTATGATACAGTGTGTGACCATTAACTCTCAACATCATTTCAGTTCCAAAGATGAGTGAGAGTTGAGTAGCAAAGGCTGCAGTCAATCTAATAGTAAAACTGAGATAGTGGAATGTGGGTTCTTTTTTAAAAGCTCACAGGTTTTGTTACCATATGGCACCATTATCACATCACCTCACCACACTTGGAAGCAGTTTTCTTGCTCTGTTAGCATTGATAGGGAACACAAGCGCATCCTGTCAATATTTCAAAAGTTGATTTTTTTCACTTTCTATTATTTCTGCTTTTGCAATACTGACAATATCTCCCAGTTTTATGAACAGAACAGTAAAAGCAAAGGACTAGAATGACTGTGCCATGTCCTTGGGAGGAGCAGGGGATGTCATCCAGCAGCGATCTTGAGTAAAAGGATAAACTGCACATTAATTCTTAAGGACACGTTGAAATACCATGTTTTTGGAGAGGGATGTAGCTATGGGAATTGTATTGCATCAGTGTGTTTGAACAAAATGTCAGTGTTGAGGCAGAGAGAAGAACTTCATATCTGACTGAGAGTTTCCAGACTGGGTAAGAAGTTTTCATGCCCACTTTGCAGTTTTAATCAGTATTTCAATACAAATGCATATTTCAGCCTCTAATCAGCCTTTTAAACTACTGTATGCAGTTGGAAGCACTGCTCTTTGATATAAGAACTTAGCCAAAGCAGTAATGAGTTTTCCTTCTAAAAGAAAAAGGGGCATTGATCAAATTATCCCACTCATGGTCCTGCTTGATGCACTATATTGACTTAAGACAACAGTGTCTCAGCAGCTGTTAGCTGCAGATTGAGAAAGCAAGCAGAGTGACATATTAACTGTGATAATCGTATACTGCTGCTTGCTCCCAAATAAAAGCATCTATTTCCTCATCTTTGCTCTGCTCTAGTTCTAAAGTATGAGATTAACTTCCATGTAGGCAGTTGTTGGGGTTTTCTTGCCTTTTAATTTTATTGGGTTTTTTTGTTTGTTTATTTTACTTCGGTTCTGTTTTTTAAATCATCTATTTATGATCTTATCTTTGCTACAGATTTTCACTCTGGTATCAGAACAAAGTCCAGGAGCAAAGATAGCTATTTTAGAAACTCAGTTATGCAGAAAAGATCATGACACCACAAAACTTTCCCTTAGTGGAGTAGTTTAATAAAGATACTCCTAAATAACTTAATTTAAAAAATTTCGTACTGCATTTCATACTTCTCAGTTTTAACCGATCTGAGACGAGAGTGCATTTTCAATTTTCAACATGCCCTTTTTTCCAGACTACTTCCCAGGAAAGGTAGTATCACCTCTAAGACAGAGCTGTAACAGAACCTGATAGAAGACAGCTGAAACTGAGATCTCACTGCATTCCTTCACCCAGGAAAGGACCAGAAGGGCTCTCTTGTGCGTATTTACGGAGGGTTCGTTCCCAGCTCATATGCTAACTACCAAAGTTCATAGCTTGGTTACAGCTTCATTCTCTCTTAGTCCTTGCTTCAAACAGGCAACTTTTCCTCTCGCTGTGACAGATGGGGTGAGATACTGCAGATCCCCCCTAACTCCATCACTGAGAGAACTGGGTGCCAGCAGGAGGGCAGGTGTCTCTGCACAAGCTGCGTGGCACTTGGGATCAAGCACAAGCACACTCTGACTCACAAAATCCTGATTTGTGGAATTAGTCCACATTTACATTTTAACAAAAAAAAAAAAAAAAAAAAAAAAAAAAAAAAAAAAAAAAAAAAAAAAAAAAAAAAAAAAAAAAAAAAAAAAAA